>LJIJ01000317.1:0-141833 GCA_001718145.1 Orchesella cincta | reverse complement strand
AGATTCATTCATAACTTCATGTCAGTAAAATAGAATAACAATTCACTAGCATTGCCTTATCTCTCGACGGACGTACTTTAACCATCCTTTCAGGCAAACTCGATGAAAAATGTGTCCACATGGGGTGGAAATTGTCAAGGACTCTGTCTTAGACGGTGGTACCGTTGTCTTTCGCTTTTTCTAGGACGGTCAGCAGCAATATCAGGTACTTCGCTCAGTGGACACATACAAATGGAGCATTCCATTTTTAAAGAATAAATTTGGGTAGAAACTGAAGTACAGGTATGTAAACAAGCAGAATTTGAAATTGAGACTATGAGCTAGGAGAGCGCATACAAGATTAAAGGTAAAATGTTGGCTGCGTATTTTTCACATTCGTTAGCTTCATTTCATTAGAAGTGTAAAGTTGAACAATTTCAGGAATTCTTTCTTTGTAGCATTATATTTATAAGCATGCCGTCAACTTCAGAACTTTTCCGGACATTTCCATAGCAAGTTAACTCTGCATAAGCTCTGTTCTATAGGGCATTTAGGCACATGGTTACTTTGAAACAGAATAGAACCACACAGGGTTACGCCAATTATTGTTAATCTTGAATCCACCTCGTATATATTATGGAGTTAAAAATCGCACCGGCAATAAAGTTGGCAGCGGAAGTAGCCAAAATAAGTAACTTTTCCTTACATTATTACATTGTTGATGACTCATAAAAAATCGATATTTTTGGCTTGTTGAAAAGGTTATTGGACCATGTCACAAGTGCTCATTATCTTATACATGCATACTGCACCAGTTTGAAAGCAAATAATACAAAAATCTTTTATTGATATCCTATGATAATATGTCCCCGTCCTTGAAGAATGTCTGCAGTTTAGGGTAAAATATGAGCACGCCATTGTCCTCGCTGGAGAATAAATTATTATATTCACGTAGCAGGAACCTGTTTTGCAATCCTTCTATCTAATCTTCTTTTGGAAAAGCGACAAAACTTTCATAATTCAATCGTTCAAAAGCCCAAGCTTGTATGCAATTATCAGCATCTTTTTCTTCAACATTGAAAAAAATAACTGCAAAGTTTTCTCAATATTAAGAAGCCGAAGAATGGCAAAAGATTGCATTTTTAAAGGTGTGGTTTTGGGTTTCTGCTTTGGTAAGGTCTTTCATAAACATCGGATTCAATAAAAACTATTTCGCAGTACATAATATTTAGCATGGGCGTGTATTAACTCGTTACAGCAGTCATTTCATTGGAAAAGTTTGCTGAAGCCCTAAATCTGGAGGCTGCAGAGGAAGGAGTATGTCGAGGTCTACCAAACAACATTAGCCAAAAGGAGTTCAACATGACTTGGGCGAGTAGAAATGCATTTAACGCAAATATTTTCAACTATTCTTTTTAGAGAATATGGAATCATTTCTTTGTTTACTCGATTAATATCATAAGATGGATTCAGTTCAGAATGGTATATAACCGGTCGGCAGCCGTTACGAAATGTAGAGAATATGTTGTTTCGGACCAATGTCCTTGTTTGTTTAGTCTCAATTGAACCTATGTAAAATTGTGTGAATGTCCAAGAAAATGAATATTTCGCTAGCTCATTATGTATGACCTTTTTTATCTCATTATGTATTCTTAAATTTAGATGTCATGATTCCTTAAAACTTAATGTTTTCCATTTTATGCAGCCACTATTGTATCTACTTTCATAAGACAATCAATTTCCTATCGTTTTAACTATTGTATGTATCTAAAAATTACCTATAAATATCCGAACGAGCTCAGTCTCTTCGCTCTCAGTCAAACTTTAGTATCTGCGGTGCATTCTGCTGGTTTTTCCATAGAATCTTCTCTTCCTTTTGCAATAAAGCCCGCAACCTTTCTAGTATTTTATCCTACAGAAATCTTGTGTATTTTCCTTTTTTACCATTCCATATACCTTGTACCTGTTCTCATTCAATCTCACATTCATCCAAAAATATAATATCATTCACTTTCCCACTATCAACATGGTCCTTCGAAACCGGATTTATTAGTTTTTAACTAAGCTTGACGGACATTTACCAAGCTATTTACCTCAATTTTCAGTGAAAAGTGTTTGGATTTTTCTTTAATCAATTTTAAATTCAGTTTTCATTATGGGTGACGTGAGATCGCGTAAATCTTATTCCACAAAGTTAGATAAGCTTCTGAGGGTAGTTCGAGCTCATCCCACAACTCCAATCGACTTTGACCAAGCCACCTCGCTTCTCCAAAGGGGAGAAGAATTGATGAAGAAGGGGGATGAAGTCCAAGCCAGGCTGGTTTCCCTCTGTGCAACAGATTCCGACGTGGAAACTCAGGAGACAGCTTTCGAACCCCTTGAGAACGCCTTCCAAGAGATTCGTGGAACACTACGGCAGATCATCCGTACTCTCAACCCAGCTGGAGCCACCTCGAGTAGCAGTCATCCTGCTAGCATCAACATAAAATTACCTCCCATTGAACTTCCTACATTTGATGGGGAGTACGCGAATTGGCCCTCATTCAAGGACCTTTTCAAAGCCACGATCGACAGCAACCTACAACTCGCACCCCCCAGAAACTTCAGTACCTCAAGAGTGCCCTCCAGAACGAGCCAGCAGCTCTTGTGAAGCCTATAACCATCACCGACGGAAACTACAAGGAAGCTTGGAGTTTACTTACCGAAAGGTATGACAATGAGAGAGAAATTGTTCACTCTCTCATCAACAAATATTAAATATCAAACCAATACAACATGAAAGTCATAGTGAACTTCAAAAGCTAATTGATAATGCGCTGGAGTGTTTGCGAGCCCTCAAAGTTTTGAAGCAGCCTGTCGATAAGTGGGACAACATTTTGGTAGTTGTTTATACCAATAAACTAGACCAAAACACGCGACGTGAGTGGGCGATCCGGCAGAATGGAACAGGACTTCCAACTTTTCCGGAGTTCACTACGTTCGTGACCAATCACATACGTGGATTGCTTGCCACAGGGGCAAGTAACTCAGCTAAAGCGACCAGTTCGAGAAGCATCCGCATCATGCGTCATCATCATCAGATCCCATCTGTAAATTGTGCAAGGCGAGCCATCCAATTTACAAATGCAGCGAGTTCACCTCACAATCACCAGCTGAGAGGAGCTCAACAATTCGACGCCTCCACCTATGCTTCAACTGCATGGGGAGCAATCACAGGATTCAGATTGTAGATCGAAGTCTACATGCCGAAAGTGTAGGGGGAAGCATCATACCATGCTTCACGTGGAACGTGGTACAACTCAACCTCCTGCAGCAACACCTCCAATGGGTATTCAGGAACCTCCATCAGCGGGGCAGCAACAACCCAATGGAAACTCAATGGTATCAAACCATACGTCGATGGAAACGCAGGTTCTTCTGTCCACAGCAGTAGTTCGTGTGAAGGACTCCAACGGAGGACTCCAGGTGTGCAGAATCTTCTTGGACACTGGATCCCAGGGAACCTTCATCTCCGAAGACTGTGTGCGAAGACTAGGACTCAAACGCCATCACAGCAATCTAACAGTAACTGGAATCTCTTCTTCCTCAGCTGGCGTAACAAAAGGAAAGGTTCAGTTATCATTACATAATTATAAAGAGTTTAATTTGCGTATCCAGGTAGAAGCCCACATTTTACCAAAAGTGACTGGCTTTCTACCAAAACAATTATGCCGTAACCTCAGTTGGAGCCATCTAGTTGGACTACAGCTTGCTGACCCCCACTTCAATGAGCCAGGGCCAGTAGACATGCTAATCGGTGCTGACTATGTTGGACAACTAATGAAGGCTGGAATTAGGAGAGGAGACATCAGTGCTCACATTGCTCAAGAAGCTCTATTTGGTTGGGTGCTTTCTGGACGTGTACCAGTTGCAGATTCACCAACTATTATCTCACACGTTGTAGAAGTGGACACCGACTCCATCCTCCGCAAATTCTGGGAGGTGGAGGAACCCCCAACGGTACGTACATTAACAAAAGAAGAGAAATTATGCGAAGCCAACTTTATTGAAAATTATAGCCGTGACCCAGAGGGAAGAATTGTTGTTGGAGTTCCATTCAACGATAAGAAGAAGCAGCTTGGAGAATCCAGAGGAATTGCCATCCGCCGTCTCCTCCAGGTGGAACGCCGGTTGAAGAAAATCCCACTGTCAACAACAATACATCGAGTTTATGCGGGAATATGAGTCTTGGACAGATGACTAAATTACCACCTCAACTATCAACAGAAGTAGTTGGAACTACCAACTACCTTCCTCATCACTTTGTCATTAATGACAGCAGCAGCACAACCAAATTACGCGTCGTATTTGATGGCTCCGCCAAGACGAGCAGTGGAGTTTCTCTCAACGACACCCTCATGGTTGGTGCTACCCTCCAGACGACCTCTACTCGCTACTCCTCAGATTCCGGCTCCACAACATTGTTTTGAAAGGCGACATTACGAAAATGTTTCGCCAATTCCGGCTTCGCCCAGAAGATGCTGAGTTTCACAGAATTGTGTGGCGTGAATCTCCAGATCTTCCCATCCAGGACTACCGTTTGGAAACAGTGACGTATGGAACCGCATACGCTCCTTTTCTAGCAACTCGCAGCTTACAACAAGTTGCAATTGAAAGTAAAGAGAAGTATCCCTCCGCAGCAGCAGCATTACATGATGACTCATATGTGGATGACTTGATGTCTGGTGAGGCTACCACAGCCAAAACAATCAACCTCTACAACGAGCTCAACTCAGCAGTAGGTGAATTTGGATTGGAATTCCGGAAATGGTCATCGAACGACCCAGCCGTACTTGAAGCCATTCCAGAAGCAATGAGGGAGACAGATCCTCACTCATTCGATGATGACCAGACCATTAAAGCGTTGGGTGTTCAATGGAACCCAACAACAGACAGTTTCACATTTAAACATGTGAAACCCAACATGTGCGATAAGCTAACTAAGCGAATTCTTCTTTCAGACTTATCTCGTGTATTTGATCCTCTTGGGTTTCTGGGGGCTGTGACGATCCGAGCAAAACTTCTCCTCCAGGAACTGTGGAAACTAGCAGTTGGGTGGGACGAGCCAATCTCATCCTCCGTTCGAGATCAGTGGGAGCAATACCAAGAAGACATGAAGCTTATCGTGGACGTACAGATTCCAAGGCTTGTGACTCATCATCAGCAACCCGATATGAGCTACACGGGTTCTCCGATGCTTCAGAACGAGCCTACGGTGCAGTCGTGTACCTCCGAGTGATTGATATCAACAAAACTGTAAGTGTAAACCTATTAACTAGTAAAACCCGTGTAGCTCCACTCAGGCAAATAACATTACCAAGATTAGAATTAATGGGCGCTGTGCTATTGCTGAACTAATTGTTTACGTGCGTGAAAGTTTAAAGTTAGATTGTGATGTGACATGCTGGTGTGATTCCACTATCACTCTACGTTGGATAGCAGCTGAGCCCAGGCGCTGGAAAACTTTCGTCGCAAACCGTGTGTCGAAAATCCAAGAGCTCATCCCAATCGAGGCTTGGAAACATGTTCCAGGATCCACAAACCCTGCTGACCTAGCCTCCAGAGGAGTTTCAGCAGCGGAAATAATCAACAATACTTTCTGGTGGAATGGACCATCCTGGCTAACAGAGCCAACACTCCCATTTTCCCATTTTCTGCGGAAATGAGCGGAGACTCAGAAGAAAGAAACCTTCCAACCCTTGTACATCATGTACAATACGACATTTCCATTGTGGAACGTTTCTCATCCCTCATCCGAATGAAACGCGTCGTTGCGCACATTCTACGACTTTCCTACAACAAAAGGAACTCTCATCAGAAACGAGCTGGTCCATTGACCCCAATGGAACTACAAGCTGCGCTTTTACAGTGCGTTATCATTGCTCAACAACAATCATTCGGAAAGGAACTACAGTTTTTGAAGAAAAACACTACATTGCCCAACAGCAGCAAACTCCGTTCTTTGCATCCTTATCTTGATAGCCAAGGCATTTTGCGTGTCTCCGGCCGACTTCACAACTCCAATCTACCAGAGAAAAGAAAACATCAAATTATTTTATCCCCTGAAAGTCACTTATCAAAGCTTATAATTAATTATGTTCATTGTGTGAATTTTCACAGCGGCTTTCAGCTTACCTGGTCAACTATCCAGAGTGAGTATTGGATCCTAAATGGAAGGGATAAAATACGTCATTTCATTCGCAGTTGTGTCATTTGTCGGGAACATCGTGCCAAGGTTGCAGAACAACTTATGGGAAATCTACCGGAAGCTCGAGTAACACCAGCGCGTCCATTTCTTCACACAGGAGTGGATTACGCTGGCCCCTTCATCCTTAAAAATCCCATTGGTCGAGCTCCAAAAACCTACAAGGTTACATGTGTTTATTTCGTGTGTATGGCTACCAAGGCCATACATCTTGAAGCTCAGCTCACTCAGCACTGAAGCTTTTCTCGCTACCCTCCGAAGATTTGTTTCCCGACGAGGACTGTGTGCCCACATCTACTCTGACTGTGGCACCAACTTTCTTGGCGCTAAAAAGGAGCTGAAGTCCTTTTTACGTCAACGTGAAAAACAACCATTGCGACCAGATGACATCAAATGGAGTATCGTGGCATTTTAATCCTCCTTCCGCGCCTCACCAAGGAGGATTGTGGGAGGCAGGAGTGAAGTCTGCCAAGCATCATCTGCGTCGAGTTGTTGGTAATACTATTTTGTCGTATGAAAATTTCCAGACAATCCTGTGTCAGGTGGAAGCCATCCTGAACTCCCGACCTCTACATCCCATGTCTCCTGATCCATCGGACTTTGGAGCCCTCACTCCTGGCCATTTCCTGATCGGTGAGCCCTTAACCTCCGTTTCTGACGTGGACTTGGTTGATGTGAAGCCAAACCGGCTGAGCATGTTCCAACAACAACAGCAAAGGGTCCAGCATTTTTGGAAGCGGTGGAGCCAGGAGTATCTCAATACTCTCCAACAGCGTACGAAGTGGTACTGGGAACAGGAGAACCTTCAGCCTGGTGATCTGGTCCTGGTGAAGGAGGATGTGAGCAGCGTTGGAACGTGGAAGCTTGGACGCATCTCCGAGGTCCACCCTGGTTCTGATGGTCGTGTTCGAGTGGTCACTTTGAAGACAACCACCTCTACTTTACAACGTCCTATAGCTAAGTTGATACCCCTACTTTCCAATTCAATTTAAAGTTTCATTTCATTTTAAGTTCATGGCATACATTAATTGTTGCTGTTTTATGTTGTGTTGTAGTTTCTGGCCGTTCCTAAACCTTAATCCCTTGTGTGAATGAAATAAGCGCTTCCCATGGGTGCCCCAGGTAAACTAATCGAATAAGGGCCTGGTCGCGGTAAACCTTTGCGCAACGCCGGGGGCTTAACCGCTTAAACTTCTGGTGATCCCGGTGTAGTCTGTGTACCTTATCCTTACGGCTGGGAATTGCAGCGCAGCGTGGAATAGCTTCAGTTCGTGTTCGTCATTTTTAACGTCGTGTTTTTAGTTGCTCCGTCTGAGCAAAGATTATCGGTGGGTGTGTTTCGGACCAATGTCCTTGTTTGTTTAGTCTCAATTGAACCTATGTAAAATTGTGTGAATCTCCAAAGCAAATGAATATTTCGCTAGCTCATTATTTATGACCTTTTTTTATCTCATTATGTATTCTTAAATTTAGATGTCATGATTCCTTAAAACTTAATGTTTTCCATTTTATGCAGCCACTATTGTATCTACTTTCATAAGACAATCAATTTCCTATCGTTTTATCTATTGTATGTATCTAAAATTACCTATAAATATCCGAACGAGCTCAGGCTCTTCGCTCTCAGTCAAACTTTAGTATCTGCGGTGCATTCTGCTGGTTTTACCATAGAATCTTCTTATCTCCTTTTGCAATAAAGCCCGCAACCTTTCTAGTATTTTATCCTACAGAAATCTTGTGTATTTTCCTTTTTTACCATTCCATATACCTTTTCCATTACAACTCACGTTCATCCAAAAATATAATATCATTGAATTTTAAACACTGACACAAAACGTTAATACGGAAGTAATAAAAAACTGCTACTTATGATAGGAAGAAATTCATTAAGGATACGATTGCGCTGTTGTAAGTGCATAATCAGATGAAACTTCCGGATAAGGATGGCGAGCATGAGTCATTTGAAAATGAAAGCTAAGCATCTTTGTAAAAAACAAAGACTTTAAGGCGTTCTATATAGATAGTCAGTTACATAGTATTGCACTGTTGACTGAGGCAGCAACAGAGAATGTTCATGTGTTTATTATGTAAACTTTGTATTATAAACATGGATTTATACATATAAATTGCATACATTTTCATCTTGTTAAAAAACATGCAATACACTAATACTGAATTTAACATTGTTGATGTGCACACTACACATACACACACTGCAGTCGTATCAACATCAACATAATTTGAGCAACTATTGATATACGGAAAAATATACTCGTTGTAGATTAGCTACAACATTCGTTAAGTTGTCAAGATTTTTTTTAAAGTCACACAAAAGCAAAAGGATTCCTTTTTTGAGAAACAGTCATTGCAAAAATTAGCGTATATTTTGTATTTTTGTCCCACTCATTGGAGTGTTTTACAAGCAGCAATCATTCAAAACATTGAACACGTTATTTTAGAAAGGTGAACTGCAAGCTGCAGCAAATGAATATCTGATATTCTTCACAGAGTATTGGCATTAATCAAGTATAGAGCTAACCTAGTGCTTTGAGTATTCTCGTGGGAACCTGAGACACGTGAGACACGTCTTACTTTTTTTTGCAGCCTCCACTGCAAGCAGAGATTTACCCTATCTAAATCTAAACTCAGAAAAATAGCACGTATAAAGTATGCATCTCTAATCTTCTTCTTCTTGTCTTTCAACCTTTTGTTTGGCCAAAGACAAAATTATTGGATGGAGAATGTCCTTTCTAAAAGAACTTAATTAACTTATCACGGCTATATCACAAAAAGTTGGAATTCCACTCAAGTTCAAACTACACACAAATAAATGGAGTCTGAATACTACTAATTTTTTTCATCATTCGCTCACACTTGTTAAGCTCCGCGTCAAGATAGCTCTCTGTTATCTCAAGCTCGAATCTAATCACATTATTTATATATATATTGAGTTCGTTTAGCACAACAAAGACGGACAGTTTTATGAGTTCACTCGCTCGCTCGCACATTCATTCTTGTGCACTAATGAGAAGTGGCCGCTAAAAGAATATAATGAAGTTTTAAGCGTTTTTCTTTTAGCAGCCTTGTTGATGGTAAAATGCATGCATGCGAATTACCAATTTGCAAGGGAGCTTAAATGACAAAAAATAATGCACATATATTTATGCAAATTAGTAGTTGTTTTGACTGTAGCCTAAAGGTTAGAGTGGAGCTATGTGAATATTCGTGAGATTGATGGGAGGCGACTCCCAAAAATCCAACCGTTCTGTGAATGGCTCCATTATTACTCTCGAGCTGCTGCCGTCAAGCTGTAGGTACTTTACTGGGCTCAACCCTGATAGTTCTGAAAGCTGCATTGGGTTCCACTCCAAAAATTCTCCCCACGTATAAGTTGGTTTTCTACAATGTTGAAATTTTTAAAAAACATTAAAACGTGAGTCAAACACAACAGGTAGGTTCAGTCCGAAACCCCTTCAGATGTCAATTTAATATACCGTACCCGGATTCGACAAATGATGCCCACAACTTAACAAGGCGTTGTGAAAATACAGAGAATGTTGATTCTGCTTTAATTTCTGGGAAATTATGCAATTTAAAGAAGAACTGCAGCGGATCACTATGCGCTACTCCGTGGTATCCTAAAAGGAACGCTGGGGTTAATTTTTTTGCTATACATAATGTGTAGTATTTTTGTCATTTTTTTCTCTCACCAAAATCCTTGGGAATTTTGAAAATGTCCAGCCAACTCATTTCTCCAGTTTGCGTAAAATAGTACATGTGAACGGGACTGTATCTCGCATGAAGCAATGCTGCAGTTTTTGTACACTGAAAGAAATTCCTATCTGAAAACATGTTTGTCAAGTTGTCCCTCGTTTCAAGTCCCACGGGCTGGGTACCAAAATAATATTTTCGAATGTCATTTGTTGCCTCTAAATCAGACTCTTCTGATTCCTGATATCCTAATGCAAAGGGAGCAATCTTGTGCCAGTTTTTGTTAAACTCTTCAGTCAGCTCCGTACTGTTAAGTATGACTGCAAATAAAATGTTTCTGATGAATATTCAGGATGCAGTTGAAATGATGTAATATATGTTTTTACTACAAACTTACTTGCGGAATAGAGAGTGGCACCCTCTTGATCGTTAACGCCAGTTATCCAAGGGACTCTATTGAAATTCCCAGATTCGAGCATACTTATCGGGTGGTCAGGAAGGAAAACTGTTCCAAGAACCTTACGAGAATCTTCAATGGAAGGTGCGAACGGAACGATAGGGTCATCATCCCATCCCTAATAAAAGTTCATTTTAAAACTCACAACAAACAAACAGCCCTTGCAAACTATTAAATTAGTTTCCACTTGCCGATAAATCGTGCTGAGCAGCTACAATCTCACTTGGTTCCTTGTTCATCAGACAAGCTACAAGATAGCGAGGATTCTTTGTGGGGCAGCCAATTGAAAATGACAACCTCTTTGCAACACTTTTTGGGTTATCCACGAATGCCCACGGGCACAAGCTATTTCCTGATGAGGAGATGGCATTTGAGAATAATCCCCTGCTCATCGGGGATAAAATATGATAGGACACTGAAGCAGATCCACTGCTGTCCCCAAAAATTGTCACTTTTTGCGGATCGCCTCCGAACGATGCAATATTATCCCTAATCCACCTTCAGTTCAATTCAAAGCATTAAACAAAGCATATAAATGGCTTAAAAATAATTTGTGTAGTTTGTAAATTATTATATATATTTTAACGTATTATTAAACGCCACGGACAAAAACTGCTAACTACAGTCTAGTTTAAGTATCTGATTTTTAATTACCGTTACTCCTTCAAAAAATACCGTTACTTTTTATTTGAAAAACAATTCATGAAAAAGGATAAAAATTTGCATCCCAAAAATAATTTTTTAATTCTCTGACTGACCTTAGCGCAAGCACTTGATCCTGAAAAACAAAACAATATAATGCTTTATTCAAAGGTTATCAGAATGTTGAAACCACTTTACACCAGTAACTGTTCTCCCTATTACCTTCATGCCAAGATTTCCTGGATACATTTCATCCCCTGTATTTAAAAAGCCCAATGCCCCCAGCCGATAGTTAAACGTTATCAGTATAATGTCTTCATCCATAAAATATTGAGGACCATAGTCTTCCCCACTTCCAAACATAAACGCACCTCCATGTATATAGACAAGACATGGAAGTACTTTTTCCATTTCCTAAAATTTCCACAAAAGAAGGCTGACGGTAAATTGATATGTCATTGGAAACCTTAAGCAACTGTGACACGTAATTATACTTTATTGTATAGGTACCATTGGCCGGTATATGTTTAAAACCTAAAACAAAATTTTAATTTTATTTAGATTTAAAATTTTTTTATTTTATTTATATTTAAAAAAAGTTTATTGTATTTAATTTTACCAAACATGATTCTGACCCAATTACTTTGTGTGTGTTCTTATCAAACTGCATGCAGCGATCTCCAAAACTGGTCGCTTCACGTATTCCATCCCATTTGATTGGTGGTGCGGCGGGCTATAAATCACGAAACAAATAATTATTAGTCTACAACAATATAATTGAAATGGATACATTTAGTTCTTCAAATAATAATTGTACATATGTGTTACTTTGAATGTCTCAGTAACTTGGGCATATGGAATGCCTAAAAATTCCAGATAGTCTTTTCCATTTCTTGATTCTCCAAATTTGCCCCTAAGTTGACCTTGCAAATAAAACATATATATATCAATGACCGTTTTAGTTAATTTTTCATTTTAAAAAAAATACTTACCTTGAGTCACAGTTGCAATTGGATCAACGTCATAAGTTTTCTCTGCACAAACTCCACAACTTTGGATGTGGAATAATGCTGTAAACAGTAGCCAACAGGAAGACGGAGTAAGCTTTGTCAATTGAATATTCATTTCCGAATTATTAAAGATTGATTTTATCGTGTAGGAATAATTGATGCCACTTATCAGCCTATACTTGCCGTAGCTGTATTAAGTTATGTAACAAATACGGTTTTAAAAACTCTAAAAATTTAATGTTACAAGAACCAGTTTGATTCTTTGACTAATTGCTCCCTTTGCTGAGGGATGGTGAGGTAGGAGTATTAAAGGGGCTCCCTTTCTTCAAACTGATGCATATCGTCGAGAATATTATTAGGCCTTTGTTTGTTAGGGGACAAAACGATACTGCATTGCGCAGTGCATTATGTAGTCAATTATCATTTTTCACCATCGTGGGAGTTTTCTCACGCGTTTAATTTATCATCGAATAAATAATATTTTACTTAATACCAGATATGCCCCAATGCGTGTACACATGTATTTGACATGTTAATGTGGAAGGGTTCTTGAGACACTTTCTATTTTATTTACGTGAAGGAGCATCCTTGATCACCGTTGATAGCCAATTCAACGGAGATTTATATTAGTTGTTCTTATTCATTAAATGCAAAATCCAAGGAAGCAAAGCAACCGACCTTATCGTAGAATGTTAAACAGAAAATGCAATACAATACACATTTGTAATGTTCATTCAAATTTATCTATTTATTGAAGAAATCATAAAATGGATTTTCCATACATAATTGAATAGATATGTTATTGGATGTGCATCCTAAATGTTTATATATCTTATGCGCAAACGCGACGGCTAACAGGTTGGAGCAATTTCAACAAGTCTTCAAATCCATCCGTGTTGAAGACATGGCTGGCATCGTTGCCGGCAATGGCGAGAAGTTCCTGTTGGTTGATATTTGTAGTAATTCCAACAGAAAAGGATCGGATTCCAGCAGCCGTAGCCTTTTGAGCTGCAGCAAGGGTTGCAGAGGGGCTATTTGATACACCATCAGTTAAGAAAACCAGGTTCTTTGGTACAGCTCGAGCGTTGCTTTGGAATTCGGTTACTGCCTTATTGATGCCCAAATCACTTGCAGTTCCACCACTAAGGTATGGGGCATTGTAGACTCTATCCCGGATTTGACTAACCGTGACGGACTCACCAAGTCCAATGACTGATTGAACAGAGTTGGAGTAGATGACAACGGAAATACGATTGTTGGAATTGTCAACCCACGCGGTGGCAAGTTTTGCAGCAAACTCCAAAGCAGACAAGTAGTTTACTTGACCGATACTGCCGGAAGAGTCGACAACAATGACGAGATCATTGTCAGAGTAGCATGGTTCCGCTTCTTCACCAACTTCTCCGAGTTTTACCTAATAAAAACAAAAAATAATCAATGTTTTTTTAGAATCTTTTAAACTTTTAACTCGTGTCTAAAGTTATGGACTTGTACGAGTTTTGAGTTTTGAATATGCATAAAAGTTGCACCAATTATGGAAAATTTTGAATGTGTAATCTGCTTTAATATGTCGAAACATTGAAATATTCAACTCAAAGAAATAATTTTTTACAGAAATCTAGTATGACTATCGTTTTAATTTACATGCTCACTCAATGCTTTATGCAATGGAGACTACAAAGTTACCTCACAAATATACCGAGAAGAAACAGTGTTGAACTGAGTCCTTAATTTTGGGCTTCCAACCGTATATAAGGCAACTCTAGTTACAGAAAGTTGTGAATTTGGATGGTTAGCACTCCACGGAGCAGAGGGACTAAGTTGAACTCCATTGCCCCACTCAAATACACGATCATCAATGTTGAATCGTCCACTTGTCCAATACAGAGTGCCGCTATCCCCAGAGGCTCTTAGAAATTGTGTAATGTTTCCATGTTCCTCTTGAGTTTCAATGCTGACCAAACTGCCATCTGGACCAAATATGTTTACGCAATCCATATTTGCCATTTCTTGACCAGCCTAATTAAGTCATAATTTAAATGTTAGTCAAAATAGTTATAGATAAATGAAAAAAATTAACAAAGTAGTAATACGTACAGCATTTTGACTGAGAAAGTAAAGACTCTCTTGATAAGTAGCACTGCTTTTGCCTTTCGCTTTTGAGATCAAATTTTTGGAAGAGCCGATGAAAGTGAATCCTAAATAATTAATAATGTTATTTAACATCCAGAAAAAAATTAATATGAATTTATCAATTTAAAATGTAATTTGACTTTTAGAGCTTACGGTTTGCACTCTTTGACTCAATGTTGCTCTCTCCCACGGGTACTACCGCACCATAAGTGACCGAAGCCACTACCAACAAAGCGAAAAGAATAGTTCGGATCATTTTTGCAATTGAAAGCTGAGAAAGACTGAAATTTTGAAGAGTGTTACTGTAAAATATAAGTTGAAAAGAAGGCAAATGGTTATTGTTTTAAGTGTTTAGGTTACAATATGAGATCTAAACAGTAGATGGGTTGAGATCAGAATGATTAGTCTCAAGTTAACGGCCGAATATTTATACCCGGAGTTTGCGCAATAATTTTGTTTCCTAAACTAATCAACATCAACAAAAAATAAACATCCTGGCAGTTTTTGCTGCGCTCTGCTTGCGTAAACAAATGATAACATTTATGAGGTCCGAAACGGGAGCATTGCTTGCGCAAAGAGACAAGATATACCGGCGACTCTGGCTGGATTATGATAAATGGCCTTGTCTTATCTTTGTTATACACAACTGCTCGCTGTATCATTCATTTTGATTTTGACCAACGTCAAGCAAATCAATGTCAAAATGCATGCGTGCGTGAGTTTGCTGATGCAATTGAGAGGTATAACGTTTGAAGTTTATCTTCAATCATGAAAAAATTCACCCCTATCAATAATTTCATTTATATTTATTAATTTTCCCTACAATTTTAATGGCAACATGAAATATTTACATGTTTGAAAGTGTTTATTTGATTTTTACATCCTCAGAAAACCCCCATATTTGATATCCGGTTTCAGTATCCCAAAAATCTGACCCTAATTATATTGTTAAAGTTATTGTTATTACACTGATCACCGCATCGCGTTTTATTATATTTAATTTATTATTAAATCAAAGGCATAATATGACCGTCTTTTAAACGTTTGTAAATGCGCAGTAAACAGATCCGGTATTTGTCCATCTTAGCAGAATCATCCGAATTTCGGATAGAATGACTAACTAAAGTTGTGATAAGGAAGAGAAACTGATACAGATATAAATTGATGGCCTCATTTTGACGGTCTCGAAGCCGGACTTTAAACCTGGCAGTTTCTTCAATTTAAATATGAGAATAGGTAGCAAACGCCACTTTACGCCAGTTTTGCATGTTTTAATTCCTATGAGGACTCTTTTAGAGCTAAAATATGCTAATCATGCAGTAAAATTAACTTTCCCCTTCATCATTTGGGTTTTGGTTGAAAAATAATTTGAAACATGGCAATGAAAGTTATAGTAATAAAATTCAAACTCATCATTCGGATTAATGGCAACCGTAGTGGTACATGCTACAATGCAAACTAGTAGTAGTAGGAGTAACAGAAATGGCTCAGTTGTGGTTCACTCCTAAAATAGTTTATTATAATTTGACTATAGTAGTTGCCATTTTAACCAATCAAACTATAAAAACTCGGTGCGTCAACGGATATCGCATCCTGGCTTAATGAAGCGTTGAAAAAGCTATTCAAAATGGTACAGTTTAAATGTTTAAAACATTGTTGTTTTGGAAAGTACAGACAGACTTTTTAACGGATACGGGATGAATCATGAGATGATTACCAGAATCCAAAAAATCACAACTTGAGAGCAATAAAAAGCCATAAAATGTATAATGTTTATACTTTTATTTAAACAAAGACAAGTTGCAGACTGTAAAATTATTACTTTGCAACAGGATTTGAAGAGCAGTGTTATCATAATGCACTGATGATGAATCATAATTTTTAGACAAATAAGCTTGAAATGCATCACGAACAATCAGAGCTTGGCATAATATATATTGCATTTGACAATAAAAGCTGAGCATCTGCCTTCATCATCCACGCTTGCCTTCTCACAAAACGATTCAACTCACTTCGACTTCAAATTGTCTTTTTTTTCTTGAAAAACATTTATAAATTTTTTGCGGTTCTGATGTCGTTATCTTAGCATCTTACCCAAGTCCACACTTTTTTATAAGGTTTTTATAATCAGCGATACGCTACAAGTCGCATCTCCGTTGTCATTTCTATGCGTACACCATCCAACTCAACTCCTCGTCTCTACAGTCAAATATTCCCTCGACACATTGATGCGTTCATAGCTAATAATTGATTCATGACCGATGACGATGATGCTATAGGCATTCGACCAACCACAGGATTTGCACTAGTAGGATCGAAAATCGATCGTAAAACTGTTTATTGTAAACGATTATATTTGAACTTGTGCAGCTGAGGTATTTTCTCTAGCTGCTCTAGTTTCCCTTATAAATATCAGGATGGCACGGTTTGACAAGTGTCAAATCATTTCCTGGCGTGCTCCTGCTAAAATCAAAACGATTCTCTCCGCACATCCACCAAAATGGGTTTGGCCATCAACGCTACTTTACATCAAAAGCTTCTAGTGCTTCTTTCAGTTCTCTTTATAATTCAGAGTGTGCAAAACAAGGGATTTGTTTTTTTACCGGCTTTTTTTTCCACTCTGACCCCTACTTCTGTCACAGAGTCGGTCGATCAAGAAATTACTTTAGGTGCACTCTGGGGGCATGTCGTCGCACGTGCGCTTGCGAGTTCCAAACAGAGAACGTTACTTTTTTTTTTTTCGCCGCCAAGAACGTTTTTATTTGGATACGGAGAAATTTTATTTGTCTCTTTGCAAGCTGCCTCCAGCAGCAGGCCAGCAACAGATTAGCCAAGCAGCTTTCACTCATTTTTTTTTTCTACCTGAGGACGGAGTGCCCTCAGCTCTGACCAAAACTATATTTCAGTTTTTCTCCTTCCAACTAGACTTAATCGTATTTTCAATTTTACGATCCTTACACATTACATAGTGGCGGACGCTTTTCCAATTATTGGTTTCAGTCCCTACTTATTATTCCCTACAACATTTGTCGTGTTGGTTATTGAAAATCCAAATGTATCTATTATATACATAATGAATGTGGAGAGATCAGAATATGAGTTTCTGTTCACTCTGCTGTGCTGCTGACTCTTCATCATTTTATCAGTTCTCAGCATTATTATTTTTTCAAGCTCCAGTAGCGAGTCAGCAATAGAGCATGGCTTTTTTGGGCGCGAAGCAGACAATTTCTTCAATGGACCTGGGTGACGCTGGAATTTCGATGAAGGATCCGGCTCCTTAACTATACGACCCTCGCCGCATGCTCAGGACATGGAGGGTTATGGTTGCTGTCCTATTGCTGGAATCTGGGTTGTGTGTGTGTGTGTGTGTGTGGGTACATGTCATGGGTTTGCTTTTTTATGCTCAATCCAATGATTACACCAGCAAAGTGAACACAAATGCAATTGGCTTGTTGGGTTTACTCGGGTTGCTCTCTTTGTTATCTAATGTTTTGCTCCAGTTTACAACCACCACGACAACAACAACGACTGCTGCTGCAGGTAGAAGGAGAAAGAAGAGAGACGTGTTGCCAGAAGAACTCGAAGAAGACCATGAAAGAAGACGGGAAAGAATTTTCATGGAAATTTTACCGCATTTGACACCAGTGGCTCATGCCAGAGATGGCACGCTACCCCTAGATTGTACATACCACGGTATTTGCATGGCTAACAAAGTACTCGTCAATGAGTTGGGCGCCCACGGAAGACCAGCAGGAGCAAGAATATCAAGCGCGATTGTTAAGCTACTGGACAAGGTCACTCCTAGCTCCTCTTCTTCGAAAGGAAAGAAGGGTAAGTCAGAGTTGAAGAAAAAGTTAGAATCTGCTGGTCTGCATGGACGAGATAAAAAGGATTGTGAAAAATCGTACCCCATTTGCACTGCATTACGTCGACAAGAATCACCAAATCTGCCCTTTGTCATTCGAATGCAAGACTTGCCCCAGTTGATTTCAAAAGTTTCAAAACTTTCCCAAGGACCATGGGGTGGAGGCGTTCCAATGAATTTGTAATTTTGTAGAGATATATACTATTCATAATTATTTATTGAAAGTAACTTGTAATTTATTATTCCCTTTGTAAAATGACATTCCGACAAACAAAACATGACAGACTGACATTTGAACTTACAAAGTACAAAAACTCACAAACATGACGTTACACATACAAAGACTGTTACGACTTACGACTCTCTGACCGTCTGCAAAATATTTTGAAGGACAACTACTACTACTATTACTACTAATTTTTTTATGACATTATAATATGATCTTACAGACCTATACTCACACACGTTTGACAGCAAAGAACATGATACGATACATGCATTTTACATTACCGTAGGTGCATAATATACAGAATGACAGTAAGACACACCGACATAGTGACAGATTATTGCAAAGAATTTTGCAAAAAAAAATCTAGACAATATGCTTTAATGACATAACGTTTATATTGACTGATGGTTTGACGCTTGAAGAAATAAATTGTTATCAGAGTTGTTCGAGTGAATAAATGATGCCACACACTAACCAAACACGTTCGCACATTATAATTGGGATTGACATGAGAGTGCAGGCATGCATGGCATTACAAAAATAATGTTTCTCAATGAGCCGTTTCAATTGCATAAATTCCTGAACATCTAACGGTTTTGAATGGTGGTGAGAATTTGATAAAATTAAGCATACCATGATAATATAAAGCATGAACTTGATCTTGATGATTGGTACATTTGTGAATATTTTATGAATGATTGTATGTATGTAAATCTTCAAGTAATTTAATTTTTTGCTAAGAAAGTGTTTTATTTTCCTTCACACATGTAATAAACCACACATTTTGTCATATAACCATACAAAATGTGGAAGCTCTGTTCTGACACTTATAAAAACTTAATATGGCACACAACAAACTTTGTTGTCAAAAAAAGTGTGTACTATAACAATATATAGGTATCATCAAACTCAAAATCTTGCTATAAGCTTACTAGAAACAATGACTGAGCAAAAGAGAGAGAGAAGATAAAAAATAAAATTTGGAGACGACGAAGATTCAAACATGTATAATATACAGTGATAATGTACAAAAGATATAACAGAGAAGAGGTTATTATTATAAGGCGTGGGTAATAATAATTTACCTATAAATAATATAGGGGAATTCGGTTGCAGAAGAATAGTTTGCGGAAAAATGAAAATAATCAGCCTTTTGAAAGAAAGATTTTAAAGGGTATATTTAATAGCTGTAAGAGACGAGTGGGGATCCGAAGGTGGTGGAGACAACAGCCTTTTGAACAGCGACAGCTGGCTGAGCATAAGCCACTTGTTGACGAAGAATTGGTTGGGCAACGGGCAACTTGTTGACGGAGGACTGGAGCAGCAACGGCCACTTGTTGACGGAGAAGGGGTTGGGAATACCCGACAGCACCTCCATATGAGGTAATAGCTCCCCCATAACTAATTGGGGCACCTCCGAGAGCAGCTCCGAAGAGTGCAATGAAAATGGCGGCCTTGTACATGACGCTAGCGATGTGTCCTTCAAGGGAACAAAACTATTTTTGTTTGTGTGTTCACAAGAGAAGCTAACAATTGAATCTGTTGGTTGCTCCAATATTGCTTGACCCTTTTATACTGATTTCATAAACTTGAGGGTTGTGATAAAAAAAACTAAGCAAAAATAATAAAGTGGCCATTGAATTTAAATCAGGAGAGGACCAACCAGCTATCTGGCTATACGCAATCCTCTTCTTCTAATTACAGTTAATATATTATAACGGGTAATATATTTTCCACTACTCCAAGCATGTATTACTACTGCAGTGGTCCTATTAGACTTATTAGCAAAAAATAACACAATCAATAATCATTATAAAAGCGAATACACACATGTCCAAAAAATGTAACAGTGTACTAGTAGTATCAGGGTGTAGCCCCCTTCCCTTTGCCGCAACCACATCCACATGTTGACGATTGCTTTGCTGCCATTTTGCCATGTGCATATTTTATCAAAACGGCTCCCATGATCAAAGACCTATGCCTATAATATATATGATTTTCCATTGTTGCGTTGTGACCATTATTCCTATATTCCTACTATCAGTCAATTCCAATTGAGCAGACTGCTAACTGTGAGCTCCAATTTTTCTGCATGCACAAAAAAGTGCATCCTATTATTATTATTATTACAATTATTGTTGCAACAAAAATACGCATGAAAACATTTGGCACCATCTTTGTCGTCATTAAAAGCCCTCTTCTGGTACAACATTTGAACATTTTTCTTCTTTTTGCGTAGAAGATGAAGCAAAAAATAATATTAATAATCTAAATTCTCATTATGTTCATATTAAGAAGCACGCTCATATTAATAATATGCTCTCGTTGTCAGTGATCCCGTCATAAATATAGTGGTTTTATTCGGACGACAGAAGGTGAGTCAATTAGTCATCATGTTGCGTACTCCAAATGAAAGGAGCAGATCAGGAGTTGTCCTCATGTATGTATCCCTTTTAATTTTCAAAGCTCATAAAAATCAAACAGAGCACGCTTTATGTTTTCACGTGTAAATAGCATATTACACTTTACACTGACTCTGACTGAGTGCAGCCTATCAATAAAAAAGGAACAGGTTTCTTCTGTTGATCCTCTAAAAATATTATCATCTTGCTACATCCCAAATCGTTTAGAGTACATTATGGACGTGTGAAGTGAAAATGAAAGGGAGTGAACAGTAGAGATGTTGTAAGGAAGACAAAGTTTAGTCACTTTATATTCAAGCTGCTCTGAACTCATATATTTTAACAACAATACATTGACAAGTGGAGTAGTGCAGCAAACCGTCAGCCAGTAGCACCCACTATGATATTACACTTTTCGAACTATAATCTTTGCCTTCATCTGTCGTTGACACTTTTGTTTGACAGGAATGGAATGAATTTAAATATTCTAGCGCAATACCCTGTTTTGATTTATGATTATTTGACGCACACTATTGTATTGCATTATGCAAGGGATGTATAAAATGTATAGCCTTTGAAATTTTAGATTTTTGCATATCAGTTGTACTACGATTGATGACAGCAGCAGCAGATTAGTGTTGGAATTTGGAGTGAAGCAAAGGTGAAACCAAAAAATGAAGATCAATATCAAACAAGGTCATTTTATTATTATAATTCAATTCTGAGAATTACATTGGTTCAAAATGTCCACTTCAATTTTTCAAATTACCGGCACAAGCAAATTGATAGGGATCTCGTGTAAAACTAAACTCTAAATTGACAATTGTCTCAGAGTCAGTTTCGATTAATCAAGAGAGAATCAAAGGACTTTTCTTTTTGATTGAATAATATTCAAAGGAAGGACAAAATAAAAGGGACAAATATAAGAGATTGGGAATGGTCACATGTCGCGAATTTGAATACATGCATAAATTACTTCAAACAAAAGGCTGAAATGGAAGAGCAGAGGAGCGAGGACTAAAATAGCATTAAAGTCTGACATTGAAGACACCACGCCAAAGAGAGAATATTATGGAAATGAGCAATTAAACTAAAGTTGTATTTTTGTTATCTTTATTCTTATTATTATTTCTTGCAAAGCGTGTGGGCGCCGGGTGCCCTGCCTTTTTGTTTCTAATGAATAGACTCATTACAATTTAGCTGATTATGTAACATGAGCGATAAATGCAATGTTTTACGTCCCGCTGCTCCTGATTCTGAAACTCCTTCCTTTAAAAGACCGAGATAAATGATGAGGAGGAAAGAACAAGATGCCAATAGGACCCCAACTGACTCTGATGATGATGACAGTTTACAAGTGTAACAATACCATGAACATTGAGATCTACAAAATAACAAGATCATATTATGAAGGGACTTTGTATTGTGATGATGCTTAAGACGGTGACTAATTCAGGACACAGAAAAGGGAAACGTTTTATGAATACAAAAAAGTGTAACTTGCAAGAAGCTACAAGAATGTCTGCCCTTACATGACAACTTGCATAATCAAAGCATGTTGTTACAATAACCACACCTGATTAGGAATCGGGATTGCTAAAAAAATTGTTGTGCAAATCAGTCTTTACATTGCTTAGTTCGTGAGTATAGCTACGCTTGTGTATTACTTCATTTGACATAAATTCCACTGCCATATGATGCTTTCCAAAATTTCCATACAATATGAAAAAGACCTTCCTGTTCAGCTCATCATCAAAGATCTTGATAACCTTTGTTTCGTTTTTTTTTCTCTAAAAAAAAAAGAAAAACAATAAAAATGTAAACTGGTCCACATTCCACCACTATGTGATAGTGATGTGATGATGAAGGCGATAATAGTAGCTCACACATTTGAGTAATTAGGTACATAATGAGATCCTGTACTGGCCAAGGTCGATCAACATTTTCTAGGCGTTTAATGGACATTGACAATGAACGGATGGACGGTTGACAAAAATGTAAATTAGAAGTTCAACTTCCTTCGAGATCACAAGGAAGGTAAAAATATAAAACAAAGTGATGGAATTTTAGCAATCGCATGGATCAGATTTTGTGACACAGCAGTGACGCCCATCTTCACAAACAACACAGAATGCATTGACAACCTGAAAATAATGTGACATATATTATATGAGAATATATCAATCAATGGTTTGGAAATTGGAATCCACGTTAAAAAATGTATGAAAAAAATTACCTTCATGGTCACTAATATTACGACCATGGATAAACCAACGACTTTTGCAATAAATCTCATGATTACAATTTCTCACCAAATTTTGCTTCAGCTATTTTAAAGTAAAGCTCAAGTGAGAAATGAACAACCCAACCCAGCCCGTTTAGAATTTGTTATTTTGCAATTAGGAATGTTTGAAGGACTTTATAATACCACTTTGATCTAGTTAATTGACTCCAGAGTGCGTGTGAACATTGAAATCACGTAGTTGAAGGTTGAACATTATTTTTGTGCGTGCAATGCCCTAATTGTCATTATTCATTCAAAGATTTCTTTCTTGACCATATTAATGAGTTGTTAATGACCCAACACAGATCAAGTTTCAAACTCAACAGGTTTGCCATACTGCACGCACAAATGGAGCAAGAGAATTAAGCGGCTAGACTACAATTGCCCATCATATATATGAAAGACGATGGTCATGTCGTTAATATCATCATTATTATTCCAATAGCCCAAGTGGATAAACAAGATTACATATTTGTTCTTGTTCACATTATGTACGCAATCATCATCTTAAGTGGACGCTCTGCCCGATAATCAACCACTTACAAATTGTTAATAATCTAATCCAATATCGTCCAGATTAACAGAGTTGTTATCTTCTATTTCAGTTTGATGCTTTGTAATATGTCTCTGAGTACACCTTGTTCAGCCATTTATAGCCATTTTACTTTTTGAGAGTGCAACAAAATTTGATTGTTGCATCATCATCATCAATATAAAATGATTTAAAATACTGACCCTAATTCTGATTCTATGTATGCATTTTATTATTAGGTAGTTTTAATTGCAGTACTTGTATGCAAAGCAGACGACGCTGCTAGAGAGTTTTTGTCATTGTCAATATTACATATAATTCTACAAGTTCATTCAAATTGTGTGTGCTCTAGTTGTTATGAAATGACATTCACAAAAATTGAAAGTTTAACCGGTTCACCTGACAGAGCAAATGTCAGTCAGAAAAATATTTCATCAATTTGAGCAAATTAAATTAATCATAATGCAGCTTTTGTACATGACAATGAAGATGTCCCACTAAAAACGCCGACAAAACGTGGAGGAACCTTGTAGACCAAACAAAGTTTTTATGATTGATTATCTACAAAATCAGATCAAAGTAAAGTGCAAATGCACAGTATGGCAGGTGAATGTGAATGTAAAGACAAAGTTCAAAGATAGCAACGAAATAGCGAACAAGTCATGATCTTCAGACAGTTCAAACTATATACCTCGATACCAAAAGACATGAGTGTTTCTAAAGAAAAGAGTTATTTTTATTAACGAGCATATATCTATTATTTGAACAGGGATGCTTTTCAAAAACCAACAGCAAAGTATATAAGTATAATTTTATTACCTGTATGTATTTAGTAATCTATTGAATGATCACACCTACTTCACTTCACCATAAAGTGTAGGAAATCACGACAATTATTAACGACAATGACTTAGACAGCGTCATTTCACTTTTCAAATTTTGTATACACGTGGTGCATTTTACACATAAATGCTCGACGAGATCGTGTCTCGTCGTTTTCTGTTTCTAAATTTGTTCCTGAATTGCATAATGTATAATATGCGGTGATATTAGGATTGATTGACGACAATAGTTTGTAACAATTTATTTTTAAAGTCTAGTCTTTTCAACGACTGCGTTAAAACCGTTTTTAGCATCAGCGTAGTAGCGAACAGTTCGTAGAATTCCATCCGGTTGCACTAGGCTATACTGTCCTTGAACAGTGTCTCCTCGTCTGGTTTCCTGGAATGAAAACCGAAAATATTTTAACGAAATGCAATTATGAAACTAAACTAAAATGTAAAAATGCGCAGAACCAATTCATCTTGTGTAGAAAAACGTGTTAGAAAGATAATGAAAAATCTTTATTTGACATTTACGAGAGGTATTACAAAAATGAAAGTAATTATATGACTAAGGGTAAAATAAAGTAGTTCAGTATAGTTACATCGAAAAATGAATTGGAAGAACACTTTTACGAAAACTAGTTTAGTTGTAGTAAGATGAAGGAGGATGGTAGGGATGTTGATGATGGGGATGATGATTATAAGGTCTTACCTCTGCGCTTTTGTAGTCTTGATGTTGTGGATTGTGAACAACATATGAATAGGAATAGGAAGGATCATGACGTGGGTAATGGTGAGGTGGAGGAGCTGGATGTACTGGAACTACTGGCTTTACCAAAATCTTTGGCGCTGGAGTGGTATAGTAGTGGTTATGATATGAAGGTGGTGAATGACGATGAGGATGATAAGAACCGTAGCTTGGATAATCGTGGGGATGATGAGGATGGTAGTGCGAAGGGTAGCCATAATGAGAATGGTATGAAGGAAAATGAGGTGGTGGAGGTGGAGTAGTTGTGGTGGTTGGACTTGGCAAAATGATCTTCACAGCTGCACCTCCGTTTCCTTGGTTTGACTGAGATTGAGAAGAACTACTGCCACCACCATGACGAGAACTTCCTCGTCCTCCCCCAGAGTTTCCTCCACTCTGCTGCTGGATCAACTTTATAAGTGTATTTGCTGCTGAGCTGGAAGAGGAAGAACTTCTACTCGACTGGCTCTGTCCGTATCTTGGGCGGTTTGATTGTTGCTGTTGCTGCTGCTGCTCGTTTTGATCACCACCTTGGGAAACAATTATGTATACTGGCTGCTGTTGCTGAGACCCACTGTCTGAATCACTATTTGACGATCCACGCCTGGGATAATACGATTGTTCCTCTTGAGAATCCGACTCATCATCCTGATTTTGTTGAGCAGGAATAATGGCCACGATAGTCTTTTGAGTAGAATTTGCAGCAGAATCTTGCTGAGGTGGTGGTGGATAGCTAGGATAGTAATGGGGAGGTGGAGGTGGTGGACTTGTGGTTGTTGGATAATAGCTGTGATGATAAGGTGGTGGTGGACCAAGACAAACAACAATCCCACAAAGATTTGAAAGTGCTGCTATGCTTGATAGCAGCAGCCATCCTTGTGAAGAGCCCATTTCTTTAAAAAAAAGACAACTTGAAATTCTGAACAAGACAATATTAATTATTATAGCTTTACAATTTTATTTTATTATTGTTTGCATTCGTACCTGTTTCCCGCAAGAAATTCCAAAGGAAATAATGCTTTGTAAATCTTCAGAAATAAAATGTAAGACTTTTTCAAATGTTTCTAGTTTTGAATCATGAGTAATTAACTGAATAAACAACTTTTGCAGATTGATACATCAGACTTGTGTTGCAAGTTATATTTATACTTCTAATTACTTTTGCAAACACAACTGAATCCAAATAGTAAAACCTACAAGTGTTAATGCTGGTACTTTGGTTGCGAAATACTTTTAATCTTTATCATCATACAGGCATATTATGAATCACGATGACATAATTTGCACGATCGATTGGATCCAATAATATCCGTAAAAAAGAGCTTCGAAGGAGTAGCTCAAGCTCAAAACCTCAACCAAATCAAACTTATTCTTGTCAACAATGATACATTTTTGTTCCGTCATAAAAATGATGTCGGTAAGTAATCCGAACTCTTGTCGTGACTGCTCGACTCACTTTCCATTGTTTGAGTAGGGATCGCTAACAAAATTAAGTTTCATCCTTCCTTCGCTCTCAATCGCCGTTTATTGTTAGACTCAGCCATATTATTCATTTCGATGAATCAAGATGGGCAATCTGTTTTTAAAACGAATCGAATTGAAAAACAATCTCAAATCAATCAATCAATCGCCATCATTCATCGTAAGAGACAAATTAGGTTATTGGGTTCGCTTTCGTAGAGGTAAATTCTTGGAATTCATATAATCTCATAATAATAATGCTGAATGTATCGATCAAATCAGATGAACATTACATATTTTTTTATTTATTTTAAAAACAATACTTTATTTCGATTTCGATAATATTACAACGAATTTTACCATTCCACAAAAATGAAACATGTAAAAACTGACTTACAATTTACAAGTATACACAATATTATAATATATCATTATTATCATGTATAATTATTATGCGGCACATGGATAACCTTAAAAAACAAAGAGTAGCATATAGTAGCAGGACGTGTAATAATGATAACTAGAACATATTATTAAAGTATTTGCATGCTGACAGTGTCAAGTATAGTAGTAGTAGATTTTTTTACCTTTTTACCCTCATCTTTAATAATGAATCTACGCAACTTCAGGGAAAATTGACTCTAGTGGAAGGCTGGGATTTTCTGTGGCCATTGCCACAAACTTTTTTGAACTTCTCCTTCCCGAACTCTGTGTTGAGGAACTCAATCTTGGACGGAGTGCTTTTGAAACGTGAATTACCCCATGTTTCAGTCCTTGCTGATGCTGCTTCCTCTCTTTGGAGGTGCTAGCAGTAGCTTCTGTGGTGGAGGTCGAGCTTTGAGAAACGCTCACGCGAGGCTGTGCCCCTCCATTATTACCACCACCTCCACTACTAGCAAAAACTTTTTTGTTGGGTCTCAATCGAGCTCTCAACTTTAATGCTCCTTGTTTGATTGGAACTGGACCTGAGCGTACTGGGGCAAGTTGGACGGGTTCTGATGGTGTTGTGGGGGATGGGGAAATGGATGAAGAGGTGCTACTTGAGGTGGTTGACGATGTGGTGACGGTAGTTGCTTGCTCGGGAAATCTGCGATTTCTTTCTTCTTCTTCTTCTTGCTCCTCCTCATCTGCTTGCTGCTGCTGCTCGTCCTCCTCGTCGCCTTCATTTGCGGGTTCTCTGAGTCCACTCTGAATGGTGTTGAGTTGCTTTCTTAAAATTTGTTGAGGAGCTACACTAGTTGTTGACACGTAATGTTTTTTATGCTGTTGTTGATGTTTCCTTTGAGGTGGTGCTTCCTCTCGTTCTTCTGGCTCATCTTCGTCATATTCTGAATTATTATTAGCTTGCTCTTCCTCCTGCTCAGGCTCCTCTTGTCGTTGTTGTTGTTGTTGAATGGGTCTTGGTCGTTCTCGATGAACTTTTTGCTGTTGAAATGGCTGAACATTTGTATTGAATTCAGGAGGAGATTGATCATTGCCCTCTCTTCCATTTCTCACTTTGCCCTGGAATCGAGAATTTTGTTGTTCTTGTTCTTGGTCATCTTCTTCCTCCTCCTCTTCGTCTTCAAAATTTTGAACTCGCTGCTGTTGCTTTTTAATGCCTGGTGGTCGGTATGGAGCTGCTGGACGTGGAATTCCTAAAACAGAGCGTGCTTCATCTGAAGTCACCTCGATGGACTTGTTGCGATAAAAACCTTGTCCAACACGCGGTGGTCGATTGGATGTCACCCGAGGCTGTGGCGGCGGAGATGGTGGCAAATCCTCATTGTCGTACTCGCTGTTGTCTTCATTATCCTGATTATTTTTTTCATTAACATTCTCATCGTCATCATCTTCATCGTTGTTTATTTTCACAGATTGCAATTGTATAATCGGGCGGTGAGCAATTTCTCGTTTGGCTCCGCTACTCTCTTCTGAAGGTTGTGGACGACGAAGTCTCTGTGCTTGAGGTGGAGGTGCTTGTGACTGTTGGGATTCCTCTTCGTTTTGCTCTGGAGCTATTGGAAGTGGAAGGGGTTTCCTTGGACGCTTGTTAAAACCTTGTCTCACAGGAACTTGCCGACCTTCAGCAGCTTGTTCTGGTTCGGAAGCCTGTTGCTGAGATGAAAATACTTTTTTCCTTCTCTGTTGCAATGCCTTTAGTCTGTCTGAAGCGGATCCAGGTGGGATTCTCCTTGCAGGTTTCCTATTGACAATAACGTCCTTTGGTGATAATCTAATTGAATCTGGTAAATCATCCTCACTCTCTACAGTACTTTGTTGAGGTTTTCTCCTTCCACCTTGAACCTTCTTGGGAGGTGGAGGTTTGAATACTGGTCTAGCTGTGGGAGGTGAAAAACGACTGGGTTCTCTCTCATCATCCTCTCCACGCAGACTTTGTGTTGGAGCAGAGATGGTAGTCGTGCCAAAGGATTCTTCTCGAAAACGACTACTGAATCTACCAGGAGCATCTGTAGGCTTCCAATCAATTTGAGCTGAGGACTGTGTCACAACTTCTGAAGGAAGTCCTCGTTGCTGTTGTGGGTTCAGTTGTGGAACTGGCCGTAAACGTGGTCTCAATTTTCTCACTGGCTTTTGTGGTCTTTGGGGCTCATCTGAACTACTTTCTGCTTCCCTTTCTCTTGATCTCTCTGACACATTTGAAGCTTCTGAGAAATTCTGCTTGTTTCCAGGACGTGGTCTTGGGCGACGGGATCTGGGAGAAGGACTGGGCTGTACTTGAGTCGTCGTCTCGTAGTTATGTTGAGCTCCACCAGAGTTGGGAGTTACAGTTTCTCTAATGATGTGTGCACGATCTGTTTGGAAGGCAGTACTTTCTTCCTCAACCGCTGCAGCTTGAGCACTATCCCCTCTTGTTGAATGGATTGATACAGTTTCCGTGAAGGGTTCAGGCGCTGATGAGGTAGATTGTTGGCGTCTTTGTCCAGGTCTAACTTTCCTTCGTCTTGGTAGCACAGCTTGTCCATCTCGCTCCTTTTCAATAATGTTTTGCTGTCCACGAATGAATTGCGAGCCAGGACGGATGCGCTTGGGTTCTTCTGATGGTCTGCCCTTCTCATCTTGATATGGTCTCAATGTCACAGTTTCCACAATGTCAAGGCTGTTTTCTAGAGCAGGTCGTGGAGTTGGTGCGGGTCTCAATCTTTGTTGAGAATGATTGATTCTGGATGGTGGTCCATGATCAGGATTCCTCTGCTTGGACCGGAGATGCTTTTGAGGACTTGCAAAGCTGGGTTTAGTCGTGGCCAAAATTACTTTTCCATCAAGTACACCCGGAACTCTGTCTAGAACCGAGTTTATCGGCATGTTGGGTACTGGGTGACCATAAACATGACTCGAGGTGATTCGCTGTCCAGCATAAAGGCCACCTTCTTTACTCAACATCTTGCCAGTTGTGTATAGTGGTTTTCCAGTTGTTCTTGGGGAGGTTGTGCTGCCTAATGTGGTTGTTTCGCGGAATCCATTTCCTTTATTAGGCCTTTGTCGTCGGCCTCCTCCTCTAGGAACTTCCTGTAGTACTGGTCTCTCGGTTGGTCGTTCTCGTTGTCTTGTTGGAGGTGGGGCGGCAGAGGTTGTGGGAAACTCTTCCGGTGTTGTATTCTTTTTGGGAAACGGAGGGAATCGAGATATAGGCTGTTGTGACTGTGGTACTACAACAGGTGCTAGTACTTGGGGTGGCGCTGGGCTTTGTTGGTATTGCTGTTGAGGATTGTCATATTCATCAAGGTACTCCTGACTGGGATACTCTGCGAAAGTTGGAGTTGGGGTGGTTGTTGTTGTAGTGGTGGTGCTCGTTGTAGTTGTGAGCCTGTAATTTGGACGAAGTCTTTGGCGAGGGGATGCTGTGCGACCTCTTGGCGGCAAATCGGCTGAAATTGACGATGGAGTTGTTGTGGTGGTTGTAGTAGTTGTTCGCGAAGGTGGCTGCCTAATCGTTTGTCCTCTCACACGAGATGGTGGTGGAGGAGGAGCGGCGTTCTGATTGTTAATAATGTTTTCATTAATATCCTCATGAATTACGAGAGGTGGCCTCGTTCTCACTGGAGCCTGGGTGGGGTTTACTCTGAAATAAAAACAGTTTTCAGTTTTTAGTAAAACACATTTTAGAATAATAATTTTCATGTTTTAAATCAATCTACTACCTTTGTGGTACCCTCGGAACTTCATCACGTATTCTAGTAGGAATTTCCTCTCTAATCCTGGTCACTTGATTTTCCCTAACACGTTGATGAGTTGGATCTCCTCTTACCCTGGTGTTTTCTTCCCTAATTGGAGTTAGTGTGGTAGTGAGCTCCGAATTGAGGTATGGGAAATTTGGGGGCAATAAGATATCCTCTTTTGGAATGCGATTTTTTGGGATGAGTGTATTGACTGGTCTAAGTTTTGAAGGATTGTTAAAGCTTTGTTCAATGTTGGAAGGTCCACTCGGAAGGAAATTATTCTGTGGAAATTCTTCTTCCTCCTCTTGGAGCAAGTTTACCACCTGGTCAAAATGATTCCTCTGCCTCTGATCTTCTGATGGTCTTTCATTATTATTTGTTTCAAATGGTCGCCTATCAAGTCCTGCTGGAAAATATGGGACCACTGATTGTGGAGGGGACTGGGGAACTTGACGTCCTTGAGGTGGCTGTTGTTGCTGATATTGTTGTTGCTGCTGATGGTGAAAGATATTTTCTCTCTGGAACTGCGGCTGAATTTGTTGAGGTGGTGGAGGAGAAGCAGTGGAAGTCGTGGTTGTGCTCTGAGTAGGCCGTCTAAAGCGATGATCATCGTTAATTACCGGAACTTGCTGAGGAACTCGATTGTAGTCCCGATGTCCAGAGGCAATTCTTGTAAGTGATGGAGCAATAGCGTTACTCTGATCTGGAGGGGGTTTCCTCTCTGAACTAGGCACAATTTCTACATTAGGTCTTGGTGTTACTGGAGGTCGAATAATGCCATGATCTCTAAAAACATCTCGTGCACTATGGTAGTCATCCTTCTGCGGGGAATAAAATAATGAATTTTGAGTGGTAGTTGGTTGTTTAGTGGTTGTCGTTGAGTAGATATTAGGGGTATGATGATACTGTTGTTGGAGAAGGGGTGAATATGGGGTAGACGAAGGCACAATTGTTGGTTCTCTTGATCTCAATGGAGCAGTTGTTGTCGTTGTTGATGGAGTGATGCGATTATTGTTAATTTGGTTTTGAGGTGCTCTTTGCCTTCCAATGCTAAAGTCATCCTCTCCCTCTTCATAGTCAACATCATCATATACATAAACAAAGGGATCCTGCTGCTGCTCCTTGGACAGTTTTACAGGCACTCTTGTTCTTGAGTCGTGACTTCCACTGGTTCTCGTATTAGGAATATTATTTTTCTTCTCGGTAATTTGCTGCTGATGTTGCTGAGACACGATTGGAGTTGGTGACGGACTTGGCGTTGGTTGAACCGCACCGTGTAAACTAATGTCAATCTGGGAAGGTCGGAACTGATGATCTCTGGCCCCTGAAGGAGAGCTCTGTTGTTCAAATGTAATCTTTCCAGAAGCTGAGTTTCCTCCCAAGTGGAATCCTGCTGGTGGCTCAAACCGAGTTTGGGAGAGATGCTGGTTATGTCCGAAAATAGTTGAGCGAGTGGGTGTCGGCGTCGGCTGTTCCTGGTAAAATGAAGGGAATACCAAGGGTGCGGTTCTAGTATCTTGGTGAACTCCTCTAGGTCTTTGATTGGAAGCCAATGGGGTGGGCAACGTAAATGGATCGTTTTGTCTGTGGAAACGGGGATTTTCTTGAGGACCCGACAGAGGAATGTGATGATAACCTCTCAAATCATACAGCGTCTGAGCAGCGACTGCCAAATCGGACTGGACATTTTGTGGTCCACGCCTTTGTGCTTGACCTGGATGAGGACCCCCTGGAGGAGGATGCTTTCGATTGAATATTGACGACCTTGGAGGACCTCCTCCCCTTCTAGGATGATGTGGCAACAATGGTGGACCCCTTGGTGGACGCGGAGGTCCGCGACCAGGATAGCCCCCATGAACAAGGGTTGTCGTGTAGAAAAGTAATAATATCAATATCAGTCCATTACCTGGAAAGAAGGAGAAAAATATGGAGGAAATCAGTATACGTTATGGAGTTTCATACATTCATTATTGCTCAATTATTTTTCTAGACAAAGAGTTATTTCTCAACTTGATTACTATGATAATAATAATAATAAATAACGCAGCCTTGATTATTTAGTTCAGACGAGTCAAGCACCGTGACAGAAAAAAGTGACAAAGAGAAATGATTTCTGCATTCAATGAAAGGATCACGATCTGCGAAGCTCAAAGAAGCGAAAGCAAAAGCAAGCGTGTATCTATGTATATATATAGTAGCTCTTTTTTAATAATGTGTAGCACTATTAAAAAAGGCAACAAACAATCGTCACAGTCACAGTTATAGTCATCATTGCCCATCATCATCATCATCAAAGCTTGCAAACCTTTCAAAAACACAAATCCCTTAAATTTACTTTATGTTTTTCCTTGTGTTGTGTTCACTCAAGGCTCATTTACTCCAATTCTGTAAGAGTCACTGAGCATCTCATCATCATTGTTTGTTATTTGCAGCTAAATATATCAGATAAGCTCTTCTTTTTTTCATATGTAAGTAAATTCCTCAAAATCATGACTTTGCCTTTGCGGCTGCAAAAAAAATGAGCCTAGCCCGACACGGACACGTCCGTTCGTTCAATCGTGGCCATCTCATTAAGATTCTGTCATGATTTAAATTCTCAAAGAAAAATAGCCACCACTACCACATAAAAAAATTGCAAGATCAAACGTGTAAAAAGGACATTTTGGGTATGGTTTGTAGAAGTTGCATAGCATAATAGTTTATTACAAATTATCCCAAATAAACCGCAATATATCCTTGAATCTTTGTGCAACCATAAAATTTATTAAGGAAGGAAAGGGAAACTGTGTCCTGTCGTCCACAATCATAATTGAAACCAAAAATATTACCACAAGGTGCAAATGAAACTGAAAGGGACGCTTTTGGAATATAATATATAAAACATATAAATGTCTCTTTAATAAACCATTTGCAACACAAACAAACAAAACTCTCAGGGACAAAAAACAAACTCCTTTTACTTTAAATCAGTTTCGTTTCAAATATTCTAAAAGAATCTCTCGTTTTCTAAGCATATTTTTGTTTGTAACAATTTGTAGTGGTGCACCGTTACAAGATGGAGGAGAAATTGAAAAAAATATGTATCCCGTCGTATCCTTTCCATCTCTGTCTCCATCTGCTCATCATTCATTTCAAAGCGCGAGGTACCTCAAAAATCAACTAACAAAACCATAAAAAATGAGCAAGCACGGCACAACTGCTGCAGCAGCAGCAGTCGATGTCGATGAAAGCAGATTAAATTAGCATATCGAAATTGGATTGTCTGTTTGTAAGGATGATGAGGAGGACGAGTGTAGTATCACTGCACTATGAATAGAAGTAGTGAAGGTGTAGCACCCATTGATTTCCGTATCCGGTGTATTTATCATTTTCTACATATTTTGTACACATTATTATGATGCATACCTATTATACTTATTGCATTGCGCTCACTTTTTTATAATTTAAAATTAGCATTATATTATAATAATCATATTAAGATAAGAACGAATTGAGTTTGATAGTGAGAGCTTCAAAAATCCCATTAAACGACCATTTCTGAAAAATGTTATTAAATTCAATCAGTATATTTCATCTCGGCTTTTCATTTCAAATTTTTATAGGTACTGACTGCTGGCAATTTCTCATTCATTTTTGTAAAAAATATATTTTTTACATTATGCACAGAAGCATACAGCTTTTGATTCCCTGATTCAATTTAATTTGATTTGTGTTGAGACAAGACCTCAATAAAATAAAATTTCGCTGCGTTGCATTTTCAAATCCGAAGTTTTTGTATGCAGTGCATCACTTTTTTCAATGTGAGCAGCCAACCATAAGCAAAATCTAATTCAATGTGATGGACTTTAGATGCATCCCCGATACAGAAAAAAATCTTATTTTTGTTTGTTAAGTGAACAAGTGAGCGTTGAATAAAGAAATGGATTACATGTTATGGTTTTGAAAATGTAAAATCATGTGAAAACGAGCTGTCTACACATCGGTAATACTTTTTAGATAGCTGCTCCCTACTATGTGTGCATTGACTTCACACGTTAGTTCATTCACGGTCTCCTAGTTCTTGTCCAACTAACCTAGTCTTTCGTTCTAGAGTTTCCCGTTTCGTCTTCATTTAGCCAAAAAACCTATATTACATATGCTAATGTTAAAACATATTGTGCTGTGCAAGCCAGAAAAATACTCATTTACACTTTTATTGCATTAAAAAAATATTCTATGCATTTACATGGATGCACACACATATCGACCCTCCACCCCACCCTCATAATTCTTACAATTAGTTACTGATTCAAAATCCGGTGGTGGTTTTACGCCTTAGTGGGTGAACAGGTTAGGTGGGAAGAAAAGTGCTGGTAACTACAAATTATGTGTATTGACAAACAAATTGAACTTCACTATATAGGGATTCTCTGAGGTCGGAGATATACTAGCATGTAAGGTTACAAGATATGCGCATTCATTCATACATTCATAAGTCTGAACTCAAAATGCGCCAAAGAAGCACAATTGTTCACGACGTGCTAATATAATACAATTCACAATAGAAAATCAGTAATCACACGATTCATTTATCATAACTCCAATGTAATGTAAGCACAACAGACGATAGTTCAGCGAAACAACAAACTAAATTACTTTTTATTATTCTTCAGAATATGAATAATTTGACTAATATACAGGGTAGTAGTGTTATGGCATGGCCTATGAGTGCTCATAGTCATTCACAAGTCAAAAGTGGAAGCAATCATATTGAGTTTCCTTTTTAGATTTTTCAATTTCCCTTGTGAGAACAAATTCTTTCTTTGTAATATATATGCCTACTCTTACGAGTACAACAAAACTACAACAGTACATGCTTCTTGGTTTGTAATTTGAATTATAGTTCTTTAGAAACGCTGTTATGTACGAATACACTACACGCCCCATTACACATTATGGAGGAGATGAATCTGAAAGTGATTTTTCTCTCTTTTGTTGCTCTTCATTAAACTACAATTACAATGATTAATCACATTAACGATAGATACTACTTCTTTTCTTGTTCGATCAACTGCAGTTGAACCTTAGATCTATATAATATATAAAAAGTTGAGGAGAGAAAGGTTTAAAACGAGATACCTATCTATCTACATCTACAATATTATCCTATATATAGCACGTGTGAAATGTCTTGTTTACTTTGGACAAGTGTTTCATACCATATTAATAATTTCTTTATAACTTTTTTTGCATATGGTTTTCCTTTCTTTTTCTTGAAGAAAAAAATAAGAGTAACATTTTTCTCTTGTAATTAAAAGGTTGTAAAAGTCATGAATGACAGTATTTTAGGTATTGATATTGATACTTGATATTTATAAAGGCACTTCTAGACTGCAGCATCAGAATCGTCTACTCTAGCTATCATCTGCGGGACTCTTAAAGTATTTTTATTAATGTGTGAAGCAGGTCTACTGCTACTCCCAGTGAAACTAGCACAATTATATACGGATGGAAAATAAAATATTTTATGTCTTTATTGTACTGGGATTTAGGAAGACACGGGGATTTTGTAGACAATTGAAGAAGAAAAACTGTATAAAATTCTAGAATTCTTTACATTCTTGCTGAAAAAAATTATTGTGCGTAAGTTTACTCAAATTGTGTGACTGATTGAAAGAAATCCCAGCGTGTCGTCGCGAACATGTCGTAAAATGTCATTACCTAGATTCCACTATGAATGCCTCTATCATAAACAACTAAATCATTAGGATTAGAATCTGATCTGATTTTTTTCTGGGTGAGAACAGAAGCATCCTAGACTGTAGACTACTGTACTGGGTAGCAGAGAGAAATTAATTGGGGCAGATTTATATCAGATCGGTTGACACCGATAAATAATACACACTGACAAGTCGTATAAGAATATTAATAATATGGTTCAGATACAGGATATTTTCACTTTTGTTGACTTTATTTTTACAAAATAGGTACTCCATTTTGGATAATTCAAAAAAGTTTGTTTTCAAAAAATTATCATATTTACATTATGCATAAAGTTGAGCTTTTAACAAGCATTTTTACACCATTTAGGGGCTCAAATTGTCTTTGATTATGAAAGAAAAATCCTCTTTGCATAAATTACATAAAGAGGGACGTCAAAGACAACAATGATGTGATGTGATAACTATCCCAAAACACTCATTATCAGATTAGGGCCACACATGACATGAAATGGCTGGGTATTCCATGTTTAATACTATTTGTTCACTCACCGTTCTTGTCAACAACAAGCCCCTCTTTATCCACTACCTTGCGAAAACGAAGCTCCTTCTTCTGTTCTTTCCGTTTCTAACTACATATATGCGCGTCACAGTCACAGGTTGGTGTTTATATTTGAATGACTGCACAATTAGGGCTACTTTTGAGCCTTTGCTCAATATAAAAACGCGTTTTCATTTTTACTGACTAGCGTACCTATTTTTAAACATGCCATTTCATTTATTGTCACCATTGCTTTTTCTCTTGTTCTGATGAAAGAGGCTCACTGTAGACTGTACTACTATAATGTATAGCCAACACAGAAGACTTAACATATTGTTAGGTAATTATTAGTCGACAAAAATAAGAATTAAAAATGGGCATAATCAAAAGGGAAAGGAATTACATTGTGTATGTGTGGGGTGGTTGGCAGTTTCATTTGACGCTGTTGATAGCTATTAAATTAATTTTTATCCTTCTGTATTCATCATAGTCGTTACTTACATTATAAAGCAACAAAAAACGTTGCAATTTAGAACAACATGTGTTACAGATATATATAGGGATTGAATTATATCATCAATTTATCATCACCTCATCATTTATCATAATCATCATCAGCAACACTAACATTATTCCTCATTGTTATGTATTCTAGCCCAACCGCCAATTACGTTGTGTTGCCGCAAACGTCAACTGTCACACACAAAACATGTTGTCATCATCGCAAAACGGACATCACATTCTATACAAATCGAAAACAGCCTTGAAGGTAAAAGGGTGAGCATGAAAGAGTGTACAAGTATAAGCGCTTATATAATGATGATGAGAGTCACAAAATGTACGGAACATTTAGGTATATGAAAATGGAAAGCAAACATTTTTTCTTCAAATAATGGAAAAGTGGGGATTATTGTGATTGCTTTAAATTAAAATGGGTTTTAAAAAAGGTAGCCGTTATTATTAGTACTGTATTAATTACGAGTTTAACATTTCTCTTGATTCAAATTGAGTTGTAAAGTGCGTATGCTTTTGAGTTTGTGGAAGATTCACAACAAAACCACACGTTGTAGAGACGCTAAATCACATGCTAGTTATCATCCATTCATGAATGACTACATACCACCCAACAATCATTAGTAATAGGTGTAATTTAAATCGATTTGAGAATATTTTTTCTTCACATTCACGCCAAATTACAACCATTCATCCATCCTGGGAGGAAACAAATGTCATAAAATGAGTGGAATTGATCTCGAGTCTATGTCATTTTCTGCTATATGGTGGCCATACGCGCGCTTCCTTATGTAAATGACGTAAATCCCTCTTACTTAGATATTTCAGCTTACGCACTCTCATAAAAATGATTACAACACAGTACCAAACACCATCGTCAAGATGGAAACGAGCTTGAAATTAAAAAAACAAAAAACCTTATTTTTCAAACACCATATATTTTTGTTCTCAACTCCTTTAACATTTTATTTTTCCCCGGAAGCCACCCGGAAATGCAGTTTTAAGCGTATAAAAAAGTACTGCAGCCATTTTTGTCTTCCTTCAATTCTCATGAGGATTGCATAACATCATCATTTTTTACCATTCGCAATCCGTGCAAAATAAAAAGGTTCATATTTTTAGACAAGCTAAAACACAAACGTTCTTTATCGCTCGAAAAAATAGGAATGCATTCATTCACACTAACACCTCTTGAGAGTAAATTGTATTCATTACTGCTGAACAAAACAGAAAAAGTCTTTTCTATTAGCCATTATAGCAGCATCAAAGGATACACGCCTTAAAAAGATGATGAGGTCCCATTTTTGTAAAAATTTGCACTCATTCCGTTATGCATTCTTGCCCGACAAAATTAGCTCTTATTTTTTATCATTACAATTACTGCAGTTGCATTCTAGTAGTAGTAGTAGCGCACTAAAACTATTGATATTAGGAAGCAGTTTATTGCTGCTGCAGCAATTGCAGAACAAACACTGCATCAAATAAATAGCCTTAGTCTGTAGAACACATAAAAGGAGGTGACCGTATAATTTTCATCTCCTTATATAGTATACGTGTATGTACGTTCCTAATAGTTTTATAACGATCACATAACACTACTAGCAAAAACTTTAATAAAAATCTCAAGTAAAAAGTCAACAGTAGTAGTAGTGTACGAGTACATTTTGCATTATCATAGTTTCCATACTTTCAACTTGTTTGTTAAAGGAAGGGAGAAAATAAGTGGTAAGCTAAAGCTAAAAAAGCTTTGCATCTAGATCCATCATTCCCTACTGCCTACTGCCCTCGTCATCGACATGAGATGATGAAACAATATGAGCGATCCAATAGATATAATAATACTGCCATGTTTTAAAACTGGATTAGCCACAATACATATACATTAGCATATTCAATAGGTAAATTCAAGAATATCCTGCGACCTAACTATAAAAACCCACTATAAACCAGAATATTGTGGCAGACAATAAATAAAGCCAGTCTTGAGAAATGTGTGCGAACAAAAGGAAGAATATCGTAATTCCTTATGTACACGGTATGTCCTTCCGCTTCTCAATATATTAAGGAACAGTCAACAATAATGCAGCAACCTCATATTTCCCCCTATTCTTCTCTAGTTTACGGTTATTCAGTGTTTCATATTTCAAACTGACGATGAGTGACATTTTTGCAGACTTGCAGAGTGTAACTGAGGTCTTGTGACCAAATGAGAATAATAGCTATAGGAATAGGTAGGAATTGTAATCACGTCAAACTCATACATAATACGACACATTTTGTGCACAAATTCAATGCAAGTCCGGCTTCAAGTTGTGTTGTGCCTTACATATATTAGGCTATATTATTGCAATTTTTTGTTGTGACAAGTTTATAATGTATGAAACAATGTTTATATGTAGATTAATGTATAACTATAAGGAAAGTGTGCTAAAAGTTTCATTATGCCACATGATGATGATAATGGCGATGAACATTGAGATAATTGCTCCACTTGATTCTAATGATAAAGGTAGCTCTCTGACGCATGTTCGCTGCTCGCTTACAGAAATAATTATTTATTGCGAGGGATGCTAATTACCCGTTTTTCCATTTTCAGCCTGTTCAACTAGCCTTAACTGTGGTTAATTTTTAATACCTTGCTTGCTCTGCTACTTTTTAAAAGCTGCTCATTGCAGGAATGTTTTACAATCGTAGGTATATGTATGTGACTTTAATTACTCGACTTGAAAGCAGGTATAGTGCCAAAGTACATACTGTATTCATAGGCCTCATGCTATTATTACGGAAGAAAGTACAAGTCATCAAGAAGGAGGGGTCGGGGTAAGGAAACATTGCATTCTTACTGTAATTGCAGAAGAATATCAAGCTCAAGAATGGTAGCAGTGATCATGTTCAATAAACATTATCTCCCTTTGTTGGCAATATGCTTATCTTGCTCTTGATAAATTGAAGAAACAGTAGGAAGCTACCTATGAACATCCACTTTATACTGCACCGTGACCAGAAAAAAAATCAGTGCACTAAAGTGCAGGTCGACTTGATTGACTTGGCCTGATGAATAAGTAATGTTCGCCATTTTTTCGATTTCTGTAATGCACTACCCTAAAGCTCAACCCAAGCTTACTTGACTTCCGTTCGATCATGTGGTGTCGGACAGAGTTTTGTCGTAAGTGTGCAATGCATCTTAAACATTATATGTAGTAGTACATACATACAAAGCATAAGCATTATGACGTTTCATTACTTGACTGTTCTGATTTCTGATTGATATTTCATATGCACAAGGGATCCACAAGCACACGCAAATTATCATTATCCTCATATAACACTTTATCTTTCATTCCATCGCCAAAGAGTCAAGTCAGCAGGGCAAGCGAATGCACGACATGAGACAAAGCTTTAGCATGAGACAAAGCTTCAACAAGTCGCAGTCGAGGTTTTAATGCAATATCCTAGAAAAAATGAATGGTAAACTACGGAAGTTGTTGTGTGGTGTGCAAAAGCCCTTAGGTCAACTCTACAATTTTCTTTTTTTCCTGGCGTAGCGTATATAATGCATACAAATAATTTTGCTTTACCCTTTAACGCTTTGAGTTTTTCCCATCGCATTGTTTCGCACAGGAGATATTTATGGGTTTGCTCTGATTCGATTTACTAAGAAAAAGGTGATGCGTTCCTATATAACTCTTGTCATTTATTATCAATCCATTTTCTAATATAAATTCAAACATTCTTTGTCGTTTGATTAAATCATCATCACTTCACGCTTTGGTTTCCATTCAATGCTATAGTATATCGTGTACTTCCCGATCTGTTGTACCTGATCTGCAGTAAACTATTATTGCTAAACTGAAATGATTATTACTCAAACACAACCTCCTACATCTTCAAAGACGTTCTCAAATCAATAACACTGTAAACTTGTTCAATTTGACCAAGTTGTTTTCATTTTCCTTCATGCTCTTCCTATCTCAGCTTGATAAGTGTGTGCACACACATTGTACGACGCACGCGCGTCCCACTACCTCACGCATTTCATGTTGAAATGACAGAATTTACAGCAGAACCATAATAATGAATAATATGTATGCATTATAAATAGAAAAGTTGTGTAAGTAAGCATACATTGTGTATCCTGATTCCTCATCCTACAATCTGAACACGACAATAACATTGCATAAATCATGAACTAGTGATAAGTCTCATGATAATATGATGATCACCATCAACATCATCAAATGCTATATATTTTGTTTTTACTCATTTTATCATTTTTGTCTTAGAGTTGCATTAGTTTAGATATGCACTCTGCATTGCATAAGCATGTCCGACAAATCGGAAAAGGTAAAAGGAATACCTTGCAAATCACCAGACAATGGGATGAAAGAGTAGAAAAGCTGATAAGAACCGTATCTTAAATTCATGTATCCTATGCAATAAAAGGGTCATATCTCCCTGTACCCAAATGCAATTTGTAATCCATTCACCACCCAATCCATTGTTGACCTATTGTATACCTTCTTCATGGTGTACAAATTATTTTCCTCTCTAGTTTTGTGGTGTTGCGCAATACTGCAATGTGCATTGAAAAATATGCACATCATCATCAACTACATGGTTTTTGGTTTCAATTCAGTCATCATCATCATCATCACTATCATTAAAGGTTCACCTCAGAAGAACTGCTGAGTGCAAGAGCAATAATCCAAGTCAACGTCGTCTGTCTGCTTGCACGTGCTCATTTATAGAAATTCAATGAAGCAAACAAAAAATATTACGCTTCAGAATGGTTTTGTGCATTCATTTGATTCCATTTCAAAATCATGGATTAGCCAAATCATGTGTATTTTTTTGGCATTTTGAAACAAAAAAACACAGCCAAGTTGCAATGAATTTCAGAATGCCTCGCAGCTAGGCACACAAATTTTGCATAAGAGTAAGCGTTTTTTGCTGTTTTGTTGTTCCTATTGAATCATTTGAAACATGTGATTATGTCAACGCGACATTGCCAACCGATTCCCTTGACTTTTACAGGCAAACAATTTTTTTCAAACCAAAATGTAAACAATTTTAAATGAGTAATGTATTTTTTTCTGCTAGATTGTTAAATTTATGTGGAGGAGGTTGTTGATGATGATGATAAGGAGCATTACTTTGTTACTTACTTCTGTTTTTACTTTTGCCTCCTAATGTTACGTTTTAAACAGGCAGCGTCCTTTAAAAAGAGTTTTGTGAGCCCTTTTTCATGCGTCCGTGGTAAGTATTTACGTGCGTACTTACTCGTCCATATTGAATTGAAATTTTGAGCTCCTCTCTCTCTCAAAAATATATCTTATTGTTGTGTAACAGGTCATAAAAATGTGTGAATATTTTCTTGCTCTTTTTCTGCTCTTAACTAACTTTATTTTCTAGCCTCCCTGCGTAATACCTCATTAAATAACTCGTATATTTTTGGTATTTTTCGTTTCTCTCCCAGCATTACATGGCTACTTCATTATTTATTACGTGTACTATTACATTTTTCGAAAAGGAGAGATGCAACCATAAATTTTATCAAGGTAAAGGAAAAGGGGAGCAGGAGTAACTCTTGAGTGACTCAATTCACCTGTTCTCTTGAGGTTATTCTTTTCATAAAACATATACCTAAATGATCAATCACTGATTTATTATAATAATTCTCAATGAAATGAGAGAGAGGGGAGGTGAATACGAATTATATGGATTATGCATGCTTAAAAGTAATTCAAAAAGGTGAAATGGGTATTTAAAAAGAATAAAATAAATAAATATGCAAACAGAAATACTTTTGTTTAACAACATTTATCACGAATTTATCAAGAGTGGGAGCCAAGAAATAAAAAAATCTTTTGTTTTATAAATATACAACCGTGTGTGTACCTATGCATTTTCTAAAACAAAAAGGGATGAAAAATGTGAGTGAATGAATCATTTACAAGGAGGTAATAAGCGATAACATTGCACTTTTGACTTTCTTGCCTTGTCTTGGATAAAATAGTTGAGAGTTTTGAGAGGCTACTCGTAGAAGAATATATATAGCATGCTCTTATTCGGCCCTTCTAAATCTTTGAGATGATTGACATGGTCCAATAACTTTTACAATGAGCATAATATGTAACAATATAACAACCTCCAACATTGCTGCTTTGTGAACTAGACAATTTATTATTCACACGTACATAGTACCAACCCCCAAATTTCGGACGGACCTATTGATAATCTCCTCAAGATTAAATATGGTAAAATAAAAATAAAATGTCTTCAGCACATGCAAATGCATCTTTGTGGAGTGATGTTATGATAGTAATGACGACGTGAACATGAACAAAGTGTAAATCAAGAATTAGCAGAGTTGTGAAGAAGAAGAAGAATAAAAAGAAGAGTTCTTGTTCGGCACAAGTCCATGTTTGAAATTAGGCTATGTAATAAGATTCTACTCCAATCTTTGAGAGATGAGATGGCCAACATATGAATCTCGGACTCGTGATGATGATGATAATTCCTTAATACGTAACACATTTAGTTTGAATTTCAATCATTTATCATCAGATCAGGGACGAAAACTGGGAAAAAATTGGTTTGACTCGATTTTTTGCACCTCATTATCCCTTTAAATTCGACCACCTCATTTTAATACATAATATAATAACTACAGAGATAGATGAAGAGAGTCTACAAGGTGAAGAAACTGATGATGAGGGTGTTTGTACTCAAAAATACTTTTGCTACTTGTCAGAGTATATCATCACATCATCAACACAATCTCGAATTATCTCGCGAACTATATATCTTGGGGATGATTGCATTGCACCAAGCCCAAGAAGCACGTCTAGTCTTTGCCAATCCTCACCTTATCATTTTACTCCTTCAAGCAAAAATTCAAGCAAAAGAGTTAAAGGTTAGTTAGTGCATAGGCAACCAAAGAATTCGTGTGATCTTGAAACCTTGACTGTTTGTAATTTGCTGCCTTTGATAAAGAATTGTACCAGAGCACCCTATCTGAGGATGCTACTGCGGGCTGCTACTGATACTGATGAAACAATGTTTGTCAATGGCACAGATCAAGTAAAATCTTCTTTGTTTTTTGGCTTGGCATGTGGATTAAAAGGAGAAGGCCGAGAAGAGCTTCTTGTAATTAAAATTAGTTTCCCTTCTTGTGGCTCAAATTAAAAACGAAAAAAGGATTTTAGTGAACTAGAATGCTCAAAAGTTAAAAAGGCTACGAGTAAAGGCCACTTAATTGAATACTCTTATAGTTGTACAGTAATCACGTAGTCATTATCTTTCTTCTTCAGGATGATTAAAGGAAGATGGCTTCATTTTCTGTTTTTGTCTTGGAGCTACTATTATACAACATCATGTAACATTATTTGTCTGATGGTCCAAGTGACAAATTAGTAATTATCGTGTTGAAATTACTTTTTCTCCAATTTCTTTTGCCAATAGAGTGATGCAAAAATGTCAGTGCAGTAGATAAAACTCTTGAGGCCAGAAGAAGATAATTATTAACTAGTTTGTTCAGTGACAACGCGTCATGTTTAATGAGCAATGAAATCTCTGTGTGGGGAGGGGGTATGATAATGATGACGAGCAGCAGAGCCGAACTAGAGAGGAATGGGGCTGCCTAAGCTTTACACTTTACGCAAGTTAGACAAGCCAATAATGGAGCATCAATCAATCAGGCGAATAATTTCAAAGGAAAGCATGTTTTAAGTATTTGCGTTATTGTGTCGTAAATATTTGTCTGTCTCATAAACTTCCTTTTTATTGACTCAAGGATGAGTTGTTGCTTAATTAGAGATGAAGCCTTTCGTGATTGGTGTGCTGATGACCACCAATCATCAGAATCAAACGCAATTAAAATTGTTATTCAACAACATGAGCATCACAGATCACACCGTTAAATATTGATTGTGTTGTGCCCCATAAAATTACAAGGCGGTCACAAATCCATGAAATAACCAGCACCGGCCAGATAATCAATTGTAATAAAACCCAAGCATTCAGTCAGGGTCCGTTGTAATTGTGACTGTTTTGTTTTTATGCTGCCTAATTTGGTATGCAGCCGAAAATTAATTGTTGGCTATTAAAACTAAAATTACAATTTAAGGGAGCCTGGTGTTATTACAATCAATTTTCTTGGAACATAATCTTAATATAGACAAAGATTTATAGCGATTCGTTCAGGTGGGGTCTCTGTATACGCCCGGTGATTGCATTCTTTGTCGTATAACTACCTAAACGTCCTTGTGACATGAAATTAAAAGTAATTAATATGCAAGAATGCAAATTTTCTGTTCATAATATAAAAAAAATCATTACGTTTATTGAGAGCAATGCTGCAAAACATTAGCTAAATTCAGTAGGAACTAAAAGTTTGAGCAAATATACTATACTCATTATGCAAATCAATTGAGATTGTTGGAAATTGGGATTTTTGAACACAGGTAGTGTATTTGGGCGACGGTGCATATCGTTCGTGGCAAATTAATGGATTTCATGTCCAACTTGGTCATGATGATCTTTAATTACAGCACGCAATCAATAATCGTTTTTAATTTTTTGGCATAAATTCATATTGGATTGATTCTCATTTTTTTACCTGAAATTTGTGAAAATTGACGGTTTTGTGATCAGACTATGCATGCATGTCTAATTATAATTAACCTACAAAAAGGAGAAAAACCAATTTCTTGACAGAATTCCGCAAGATGACGTCGCCAAGAATATGAAATTGACCATGAAAACACCTCAATTTCTGACATATTGATTTAATTAAAGTTAATGAGGGAGCAATTTAGACCAGCCCATTTGCTCCGGGTACAGTATACCTATATAAAGTCATAAATAGAGAATATATGCTCCATTATTTGTTTTTATGATGAAATAATTTTGAAGTGACTCACTGTTTCTAAATAAATAAACAAATAAGAAAAAGATATAGTCTCGAGGCAAAAACTACGCTGAAATTGTTTTAAAAGATTGGGTGGAGTATCCTAAAAGCATATTAGTGGACAATTACACGACAGACGAAAAAAATGACAAAAAGGTCAATCGGTCAAAGGCAATCTTATACTATTATTTGATATAGATCCTTTTTATGGGTAAAATATCCGTGTACTCCCCCAGCAGGACTTTGATTTTATGAATTGACTCATTTAATGTACATTTTTGTGCTTCTCAAACAAATGTACGAAATTAGTTGGAGCGATTATTGTCAAATCGTGATCAAAATAGGAATTTAATAAATGGAAATTGGCTCAAGAGGAGAGTTACATATTTATATTATCAGGGTCAATCAGTACAAAAGTCTTATCTTGACAAAGGTTGCATTGCAGCAAAATTTAGCATATAGGTGCTGCTGTTGCATTATTTTACTTGACAGGGTAAACAATATGGATGGATTGCTGAATGAAGAATGAGCGTCAAGCTGAGATTGTTATTGATTGATGTAAAGTAGCATGATTTTTGGAGTGCAACATTGAGACGCTTAATTGTTATATAAGTAGGCACCCTAGGAACTACTTGATCAGAAAGATCTTGGCAAAGAAGTCATTTGTGTGAAAAAATGAGCATCACAGAAAAAAAGTGGACTACCTTGCCACAGGACATTTTGGTAGAAACGGGATTCCTATTGCAGCCATGCCATTACCATATCCAATTATGCATAAAAGCGAATTTCACTTTTTACTGTGGTGGTCCCTCTGCTACTCTTTAAAATCCTTTGTTGTCCGGTTATTGACTAATATGCCTACGAGCCTGTTATTGTCATCGGGATATCGTAGTTCATACCTGGATTAATAATGGGATACTTATATTATGGCAAAGAAGGCAGGTTACATTAACCTTGCATGTCTTTGTCTCAGCTTGTCAAATGAAATGAACTGCTTTGCTTCATCGGCACTTTTATAGCTAATTGCTCTTGTCACTTGACTATTATACTATAAGGAATGTTAGGCGTCTCCCCAAACTTCGCCCTGTGCTCCATCCATCCTCAACAACAATGATAATGGAATGAGGATCTTTTATATAGCAGCGTGTATAATTATATGCATAATGCCTAAATCTCAAGGTCTTTCAAGACCTGCGACTGATAATCCAGATCCATCAATCATCCGCTGAGTTAATGAATGTTTTTTAGATAATAACAAAAAAAGCTTGCATAACTATTTAAAAGCGAGACTTTAATAAGTAGGCAATGAAAAAGGTGTTGATTAATTATTTGTTTTGTGTTTCACTCACCTAATGAGAAAAAATTACTAGTATTATGGCTTTTGCTAGTTGTACATTTTGCATAGCATTTCCTCCCATGCAACCGTCCTCTGTGGGGTGTATACAACTCCGTTTTTGTCACAACGACTAAATCACTATCTAGAAGGTTTAGTGCACTAAATGACGAAGAAACTGAATGAGTCACTGGTTCCACAAAGGGGGACCGTTTTCGAGTCGACCCCATATTAAATTGGTATTTTACGACCAATGGATTTATATTCCGTTCCACGAACTCACATATCAATCAGCGCACTTGTAAACTTTTAAGCCATGCTTTTTCTTTGATAAATTTCACTTTGATTTCTTGTTAGAGCTTCCCATTCAAAAAGTATAAACAAGAAATTAAACGGACACACCAATTTCTTCGTATGAGAACCTGGAGAAAGCCATACTCCAGTCCAGCAGAGGAATGATCCAGAGATTCCAGTGGTATGATTGAACTGACTAAACGTACTTCCTTAACAAACGCTTTAGTAGGATTAAATTCAATTAAATGGAAATCTTTTTGCTGCCGTAATGCTAACTATGCATGCGCCTCCGACGCTGGTGTAACAATGAAACTGAAATGGGCTTTATGAGAACCAAACGCATACAATAAAGGGATGCTGCGTTAGCGTTAGGTTGTAATCTGAACTGAAGCACAGGTTCAGTTGGTACCTTGCATTATTTGCTGCAATTGCGAGTAACTTACATGCTTGCATGTATTGCTCTTAAGTCATATAACTACTACTATACTTTATGCATGAGAAAGTATATTTGCAGCTTGGTATGTGAGGGTGTTTCTTATGTTGAATGTTCCTTTTGCAGCATTAAATGAATGACATTTAAGTAAACAATTTAATTTCTTCATATGATTTACAAAGGCGATTGTGATGATATACATGCTTTTCCTCTATTAAGAGAGCCAACCACAGAAATAATGCAAAAAATGCAATAAACTTTTTCATTTGGTTTGTGTTAATATGATGCAGGAAACTTTTGGTTTGCCTGTTTTACTATTTGACTGTATGACTGGACCATATTATAATGAGCATTATATGTATTCACTTTTTGTTGACAGAGGGTTTCCAATTGTAAAATATTGTTGAAATACCCCAACCCTTTTCAAAGGGCTAATTATGAATTAGTAGAGCCACCTATAAAATTATTAGTATGCCCAAAAGATCTTTTGAATGCAATGAAAGGTGTGACAGTATTTCGGCATCAATCAATCAAAGTTGTCGTTCAGCTCAGTTCAACAGAAATGAAGCCAAACAACACCTCCATATGTATATATTATGTTTAGTTTTTATTTTTATATTTCTATGAATAACGATAGAAATCCATTTGGCAAATATTTTTCAGTTGATTTTTCTTATTTTTTCTTTTAACGGGTAGTAGTACACAAGTTACAGAGTACACATCATCTTCATCATCATATTAATCATATATTGCGATTAATAATTCTGTTTATGCAAATAATTCTCTTGCTTCTCCACCTCCACACTAATTACTTAATAACACACATTTAAATAATATGCTGTGGTATATGTATAAATAACTTGGATTCAGGCAATTTACGCTAATCTCTAATTTAAATTCAAAGTACATTTATCATCATAGCCCGTTAAAGGAACCTAAACAAAATAACGCCTTGTTGGAATATATCATTACTATTTCTTTTATCTCATCAAATATCATTAATCATTACTTGTAATCCAACAACTTAAAAACGCATCTATCACTACACAAAAGGGAACATTGACCACTAACCTCATAGCTGCATCACCGCACAAGAAAAAATAATATCACATGCACTTGATTGCTTGATTTTCTTCTGTTTGACAAAAATTATATCAACATTGACTAACAACACAACATAATGACTCAATCTATGGAAAGATTATTATAACTTTTACTTAGTTTTTGCGACAAAATGTCATTTAAAAATTTCATCAAAACATTGCTATTTACACATTGCTTAATGTATGCAAATGGGAATATTTTTAATAATTTTTAATAATAAATATATTTGGCCGTTTTCTTAAACATCAATTAACAACATCAGCATCAATTATGAATCTCCTCTCACAATTTGTAATCACGACAAAACAAGACGAGGAGACAACAAATATTATGCCCTCCTCGATGGAATCATTATTAATGAATGAAAAACTAGATGGCGAGATTTACCACACAACTATTGAAAAATTAGTGTTAAATAAGCAAGACATTGTGTAAGGTACAAAACTGTTTGAAAAATACTTTCTAAATCTATCTCATCTCCTATATTTTTGGTGGCTTCAGTAATATATAAAGTTAGCATTTTTTAAGTTTTGCAAAACTTAACAAGAAGCGTTTTAAAATCAAGTCCATAAAACCAAATTCCAAGTAACTATATATTTGTTTGGCATGCCATTTTGTGACATTAACAAGACTGGAAAATTATATAAGGGATTTCATGCACATTTTTCTTACTTGTTGAAAGCATATTTTTATTAAAAGTACGCGCATTCCTTTGATTATCCGTATTCCTTCCGATTCCTCCTACATTGCATTTTTTTAGATAATCCAATTCAGAGTATCCAGTCGGAATGGTCGATATTTTTTTGCCGTATTATTTTACAAAATTTTGGCATACTTTGTTGACAGTGTCTCACTTAAAACACTTAAATTTTTAAAGGTAACTTGACATTATTACATTAGGATAGTATAGTATAATTCGAAGAGTGTATACAAATACGGATAAAGTTTACGCTTTCAATTTTTAAAGTAAACATCACACTTGTCGCTTATGTAAATTAATATCATGTTACAGTTACTTCAAATTACTGACAATGAGATTATCTCTCTGTTTAAATTCTTAATAACAGTTAGCGAGTACGTTTGCTGGCCTACTATTTACATAACAAACTATATAGTAGTAGTAGCTCTAAACGGTACTAGGAAAATTACATTCATTCAAATGAAGAAAAACGAGACTCAATTATTCCATAACGTGATGCTTAATTGCGTTGCATTAAACGTCTCCTCTTTGAAGTGGATTCATCTTATTTGAGTACTATTCATTCCTTTTCCACCGGTAAAAAATTGTTTCCGTTTAGAAATCCAGCACCGACATCATGTTTTATGTATCCAATTAGACTTACTTACAAAAAAGCTATATGTACACTTTATTCTTCAATGAGCTCAACATACTTTCCAGCAGTGTTTCAACTCAAGAAAAATATTTTTATATACTTTTTACACCAATCTAACCATGCTTATCTTCTGGCGTAATAAGTAGTTACACAAAATGTACTTGTATATTATGTTACAAATTGCTTAGTTGACTGGATCTCGACACATTAAAAAAAGGTTGACTTATACATAAATGCATTTTTACATAATATAGAACATGCAGACAGGATATTGTGTACATAATAATTATCTAGTACAAAAAGAAGAGCTCTTGTGTAACCTATATCGTTAGAAATCGTTTCTAATTATCCGTACCTAAACATATTCGTTCGCGCCTACATTATTTGTCAGTGGCTCTTGTGCCTGAAATAAATATAAAAAAATCATCATTATTAACAAATCCAAAACAACATGAATGAACAAAATGAATATCATATATCAGTGCAAAAATAATGGACTATAATACAATTAAAACATGCATAAAACGAATTTTAAATGACTTCATGCAAATTTTGCAAATCGTCCAATCAGTTTATTTTTGTCACTGAGCGTAGTCCCGTCAGTTGTTTAACGTCAACTTTAAATGAAACCAAGGAATAGAAACAATGAAATTCATGCCTCGGAATCCTTACACAGAAAAAATATATATGGCACATTTCTACATAATATATAAATATATTGTATATTGTTTCCAACCATGCCTAAAAACTGAAAGGTTCGTACTACTAAATGTATAAGAAAAACCTACATAGCCAACAATTCGGTCGACTTACCAAAGAGGTATCGAAATATCCGAAACTCTGCCGATGAAAAAAATTTGCGCAAGTAAGATCAAAAGAAGAACAGTTTAAACGCGTAGACATTATATGGTAAACAACATTTGAAAATAATTACTTTTCAATCTATGCTACTCAATACATAAATTCTTCAGAGAATCCAGGACAAAGACATGAGAAATAGGGAAAGCACACAATATTTCATGTCTAGAACTTTTAAGAATTCATTTCCATCTAACAAAACAAATCCATTTCCGCTCTATAAAACTTTCTAAAAACTTAATCATGGAATGGTGGAATGGATTTTGACTGAATGAAAAGCAAAAGAGTGAAATATTCTTTAATTTTGTCCAATCCAATCTATTTTTAAACTGTTAAACGACTTTTATAGATGTAGAGTGTAGTCCTAAACTATCATTACATTCATTCATTTTAATCAGTAATACTGTTGCGAGTTTCAATGATGTCCTCATCAAATATACAACGTTAAAACAACAAACTGATAATAATGATAATACAGTACTTATATAATATACTGTATTTATGTTTATGATAAGTTTTTAAATATTACCAACCTTGTGTATAGTACACATTCGTTTTCACGTTTTCATTAAATTTCACATTCACTCAAATTCATCTTATTTTTAAATCGCCTAATTTACCTTGAATTATAATAATTTTAAAAGTTATACCACCTAACCTAACGCTAGTCTATAGTTGAGACATTTTCACTGTGTCTCTGGATTCGTTTTGAGAATGTGGACATGTGGATTTGCAGTTTCGAATGAACAAATACATTTCGTCGACTCCTATCAAAAGCTATACCTTTAACTATGGAGCGGCCTAGAAAAACTTAACCTTCGTATATGCCTTTAAGAATTCGTTCAATTGATCATTCCTCTTTACATCCTATTTTATCTCCTGTAAGTTTTTAAAAATGTATCCTTATGATTGTATCTTGTATCCCTATTCCAAAAACCGCAAGTGTTTTAAGTAACAATATAATTCATTTATGTTCTTCTTCTCTTTGTGTAAATCTATATATTTTACAGTGCTACTTACAATTTAGTAAATGTAGTAGTTTTAGTAGTAGTAGTAGTAATGAATTTTTGGACAGATTCGAGGTTTACATATGGTATGTTCTTGATGTTCCATGAAACTGCTCATCTCCCACACAAATTCTAATGAAATTTTATCCAACAATCCATTTATGTACAGACATTCAACGTTGAAACAATAAAGTATGTATTAAATCATTGAATGAATAGTAGTAGCCGCAGATTGAATGACAGTTTCATTTTTTCCCTATTACGCAATTTGTATATTGAACCAAAAGTCAGTATAGGTGTGTAGCTAATAATGATTTGGTTTTTGAGTGTAGTACAAAATGGAAATCATTTGTCAAATTGAAAGTCACGAAACGTACAAGTCCACTTTCATCGTTCGTTTTAAGTTGTTAGTGGAGTTGGTGAAAGTGGTGCACTGGAGTGGAGTCTGATATTGTGGCTAGAGAACAAGATGGTGAAAGTGTTGTTTTGTGAGTGAGAGAGAGCGACAGCAGCATAAAGTTAGCAAGTATATATAGCCAAGTGTTTTTGTTGTTGTTGTTGTGAGAGTGACGCTATACACAGTACAGTTTTAGTAGATAGGTTTATATGTGTTTATGCGAGAGGAAAGGGTCACTCTAAAAGTGCGGATATTGCCGTTGATGTGTTTTGGCTAGTTTTGATAGAGTTCCATGGAAAATGATGGCCGAGCTGAGAGGATAAGACTGTGGGTTGTTGTTACTTGTTGGTGGTGGAGTAGAACTCACCTCTTCTGATATCGTAGCTGGGTAAGTCTTGTGGTAGCCACGCGTCTTCTCTATTGAGATATGTCCTCCGTGGTCTTCTGTTGTCGTCTTGCGGTAGACGGGGTTATCGAAATTCATGCTGTTTTCGTGCTTCAAGAATATTTGACGATATAATAGGAGCACCACCTAGATTTAGATAGATTTATGATTATGATCATGATGGTTATCACAAGATGCTCCAAACGAATAAGGATCAAAATCAACCCTCCGAAAAAAGGCAAAACAAACTCACAATTATGACAAGGACTAGAAGTGCTGACAACACACCAATCACAATACCGGCCACTGTTCCGGCGTCTGGCCCGCTGAGTCCACTTCGAGCATAGTGCTCATTTGTTTGCTGCTTGTTGTAGCCTGTAAATGCATTAAAACTACATTATAGTATGAGTTTACACCAACAAGATCCCCAAAAGCAAAAAGGCAACAAAGCAGCCCAAACCCCCAGTCCAATTGCATATTATGGCTTGTGTTCATAATTAAGATACCCTTTTCCCATTCATTACTAAAGCGTTTGTATGATAGAAAACTGCACGTGCCAATTACAGTACCTGATTCCGCTGGTATAATTCTTTGTACTTCATTGGATAGCTCTGCAGGTGGTCGATTTGCTTCTAGCTCATCATTTGCCCTTGACGGCAGTTGAGGGGGTTTGTACGGCTTGCCCCAACTTATATTCCTTGGCATGTCCCCATTCAACTCATTCTTCATGCGTGCCTCGTTAGTCTCATTCGTATCTGTTTGGTTTGCCAGTAATATAGAATTCGCGATTTACCCCATGCAAAAGTTTTTGAAAGGCAAAAACGGGAAATCACAACAAAAAAAGCATTTCATTCGTTTAGCATTATTTCCATGAATTTCATCAACATTAATTTTTAGCCATCTAATTATAATGAATTGAGTAAAAGCCAAGCTTTATAATGTATTCTAGCAAGTCCATTATATGGTTCATTGTCTTTTTGTAATTTTTCCCATTAAGCATTAGTGTTTCATTTGTAGTTTTGTAAAATGTAATATCCCTCAGCATAATTTTGTAATCGCAAGCCACATAAATATTCATGAGCTCACCAGGATCGGGAGCACAGTTTTGTCCATCCTCCGTGAGAATAGTTCCATCAGGACAAGCACAAGCGATGAGAGAAGATCGATCATTGATCCTTGGAGCAGGCAAGCACAGGTGTGAGCATCGTCCGTTCAGTGGAGTGCAATGGTTCTCTCCATCTGGTTGCCGATAGGCATGGTACACATGAACTGACATCACATGCTTCACCTAAGATTTCAGCCCAAATAAAAGTTTTTAAAAATTTAGTTTTTTTTCTGAAGCTCTAGCTGTCTTTCATCAGAACATAAGAAGAAGTAAAAGATGTGCTCGCAAAAGCCACCTGACACCCTCTAGACTCTCCATCCAATTTCAGCCAGCTTCCATTCCATTATTGCAACACACACACACAACATTAGAGAAATATTGCAAACTTTGGTAGCTCATGAAATGAAACGGGAGTTTTTCTCTTGCACCAGAGCCCATCGTGATACATGGGAATGACCACCCATTACAACATGCCCACTATGCCCAGATATGCAATTTTGTCAAACGAGCTTGCTTATTCGCCATCTCCTCCTGTTTCTTACGACTCGCTCATTTTGGAAGCATAAAACAGCAGTTTGTAGTTTGCCTTGATGTTGTTAAAATTAGAATGGAAGCTGGATGTATGCAAATGAAGGAGTGTAATTTGCATTCATATTGAGAAAAGTGGGATTATGTAAAGTAATGGAGAGCACACGAGAAAGAGAGCTCATATTATATATATACCGTGTTTGGAGGCAGCAGAGGAGTGACCTCTTTTCCAGTGAATTTGTTAGCTTTGAAGATGGTCTCATTTGTCCAATCTGTCCAGTACACATAATCCTCAAAAGTGGTGATGGAGAAGGGATGAGCCAAAGCTTCAGGCGACTGAAGAATTAGTCTCCTGCTCGTTCCATCAAAGTTACAAGAGGAGATGGAGTTGAGCTTTGCATCCACCCAGTAAATTCGCCTCTGAACCATGTCGAGCGTGAGACCATTTGGCCATTTCAAATTGGTGTTGACAAGAATTTCACGATGCGAACCATCCATTCCAGCTCTCTCAATACGCCCTGGAGTCACTCCCCAATCTGTCCAGTACATCCAGCTGCAAATGTAGAAATAGTCGTATTAATATGGATGCCAGGAAATAAATAACCACATTGCAAAATCCCTTGTCATGATCCATTTGTAATTAGTTTTCCCTTGAAGTAATCCTCAACATGGCAGCATTATATACATTACATAAATATCAGATTCCAACCGAGCACTCTGTCTTACCCGTCAATAGGATTCACAGCAATGGAACGAGGCTCTACAAGATCGTCTTTGATTAGAGTCTTTCGCATCTTGCCATCCAACTCTGCAACAGCAATCACTTTTCGCCCCGAATCTGTCCAGTAAATGTGATTGTAAATCCAATCAATTGCTAAACCATCGGAATTGCTTAAACCATCTTCAATCACGACATTTTTAGCGTTTCCCTCATCAATTGGAGCCCTGAAATATGTGATGAGATTAGATTGAGCTTATAATATGGTTAGCTTTAGGTTAAGAAATACTCACTTGTAGATTTTTCCATCGTGGCCATCACTCCAAAAGATCATTCCGGTGCGGAACATGTAGTCAAGTGCACAAGCACTTCTAGTACTTTCAACAATCTGGGTCATCTAAAAAAAGGAACAAAACTCATTTAAGTCGTTCGAGATATTATAGTTTTTCCATAAAGCAGCCAAATAAAACCAAGAATTACTATATGGGAGAAATTTTATTATTTTGTTGTGGGATTATAAAACAAAGTTGAAAGTATGCTGAGCTGTACATAATATGCTTCCAGATTTAAAATGTGCCATAAGAAAGATAAACAGAAAAGGTAGAAAGTATAGAATAAACTAAAGCTAATGATCATCTAGGCTTGATCGTCAAGCTACACATACACAGAGATGTGGATAGAAGAGCAGTAAGCGCGCAAACCTGTCTATGTAGTACCTTGAGATGATCCAACGAGATCTTTCGGATGTCATGTCGAAGGGCGAAGAGAAGTGAGGCATGACCTTCCACAGCTTTGCATCGTGTGTGATCCTTGGGATCTCGCAAATAGCCTTCCATACATTCACACTTGAAGGATCCTTTCTCATTCGTGCAGATTTGGGAGCAAGTTCCAGGAATTGTACATTCGTCAATGTCTAATCAACCACAAACAACAAAATACATCCATATAAAATAAACCACAACACAAATTGCAAACAATATTTTTCCAGAAATGTTGTGTATCCACCCAAAGAAAATGGCAATAACCAATTTGATCAGATATCCACTTTTGTTTCGACGAGAGAGAGAACATGTTTTAAGACTTTTTCAACGAAGCATAAGTTTTTTTCCTTGGAAAAGTTACAAATCATTGACCAGAAACCTGACATGAAGAGCAATGCTCCCCTCTCAGCTATATTCCATATCTTACACACCGTTCTCCTCCTCTCCAATCTTCTTCTCAACTTTCCATTTTTATCATCCTCATTTCGCCAACATTACTTACTTTTATTACCCATCCATGCTTCTTTTTTTTAAAAAAAATATGTAGTCCGACCAGTGTGATGCAGTATATAAATGTAGGTCTACAGAAAGCTCGTTTCCAAATTGAGTTCTATTCCAAGGAAAAATAAATTTCCAAAGATAAATCCAGGCGGATTATAGTTTACTGTCGTCATCATTTCAAATAACCTCACTTCGATTATTTTTCATCGGCTTAAACTCACCAGGCCTTGGTTGGTGGTTGGAGCACACACACTGACTGTTCTTATACCTAGTTTAGTATTATACATACATGACTTCCTAAATTGATCTATGCTTCCTCTTCCATAAAGTGACTTAGTTTCTCTACTTTTTTTACTTTCTTTTTTTCGCATTCATGCCCCACATGAAGGGAATAAGCAGGTTATTTCAGCAGCAAAACTAGTCTGAAAACGGAATATAGTTTGGCCATGTGTAATAATAAAGCATACGAGATAATAATGATGAGGATTTTACTGTTGGTTCACGAAAAAGACTTATTTTAGTAGTGGTGCAACATAATATGAATGAGATTTTTAGTAGTTTTCTCTTTCTTGCTTGACAAAAAAGAAAGATGGAACATCATCATGGCATATACTAGTACTATTTTTTTCTTCTTCTTCTTTCTAAAATATCACCACGGATGGATTACTTTCACTTGGCAGAGATAGGAGTCAACTTTTTAAAAGGTATTACAAAAGCAAAAGAGGTTCTTGGTTGGCTGAATCATGGAAAAGTAGGTCGCAACGCCATTAAGAGTATACACACAAAGAAGAAAGTGAGAGAGGACAAAAGGGAATCAGTATTAAAACTGGAATTTTTAGGCCATATATATATGTTCTTTCTCTCTGGATAATGATGTTGATGATAGTGGTGTTCAGGTTTTTTAATATAAAACAATGTAGTGCTATACTTTAGATATATAAAAACTCTTCTTGCCTTCGCAGGAGCTGTTGCCAACGAGTTTGAATCCCGGTCTGCATTCACAATAGAAGCCAGCAGCGGTATCCACACAGAGCTCAGCACAGCCCCCATTGCCCACAGCACATTCATTGACGCCACACTTATCCTTTGGTTCATCCTCCCAGTTACCGCAGTCATTTTTTTGGTCACAAACCTTGTCAAGGGGGATACATGAGGAGCCACAGTCAAACTCTGTCTTATGGTCACAGCCTGAGCCGATAACTCTCGTGTTGTTCCCAAGTGCTCCGTAAAGTGCTGCTGGCACACAACAAAAAAAAAGAGAAAGGAAAAATTATAGTGACTATCGCAATCAAGATTACATTTTTTTTGTGTTCCACAAGAATGAGAGTAGTCTAGTCCAGCAAGACCCAGAATGAAAGACAGACTGTGCACTAATGGTGAAGGAAAGAGAAAGCGACAAGATACACTGAGATTCACACGATCTGCTTCATAAATTGAAATGAACTAGTACAGTTACGAAGTGGTAATAGTGCAAAAGTTAGATACATCATGTTGTAATGAAGGAGCAGCTAAAAAATGCCAAGGAGAGAGAAATGGAATGAGGTGGTATATATATATGGTGGGGAGAGAGAAAGAGGAGGGAGGTGGAGAAATGGCCGGCTGGTGGTGTGCTAAATGTGCTCCAGCCTGCCAGAGCAAGAGTCCTTTGCCATGATTGATACCCTGTGCGAGCATTATTCCACTCTTTCAAGCTGACACATGATATGGGCCCAGTGATAAAGGGTCTCTTGCCAAATGACATACAAAGGACCTCTTCTCTCTCTCTCGTTCCCTTTCCCTCTTCACCACCGCCACCAATACATTAAGCGTATAATGTAATTCATATAATTCACTCTCGTGGATCCCATCTCTTTCTCTCTCTGGCTTTGGAAAACATTAGGCTATATACATCCAGTAATGGAACCACGCATTATTTTACTCCTCCATCCACCATAACAACATATTACAACCAAAAGATGGATGGAAATACTCACCACAGTTTTCCTCATCGCTCTCATCCGCGCACTCTGGACTACCAGAGCACTGGAGATGTCCGGGAATACACTCGAGGCTTCGACACTGGAACTGATCTGGTCTGCAGTTGACATGCTGACAATGTACTTCATCTTCATCTGATCCGTCAGGGCAATCTTGATCATTATCGCATACCCTGCAAAAATCCCATTCAAAAATTTATTATGGACACCCACACTCGATCAATGATCCGATTTTTATATAATAATCATTACCAGGAATTATGAATACAAGTTATGCGGTCTCCACACTCAAATTCTTGTTTGCCACACCGCGATGTAACATTTGCATGGTCAGAAGTGCAACCCTAATAGTAGAAAGTACATGTTTTAAATTCCCAATCCATTGTTAAAGCTGATAAAGGCTTATTTTGGTTTACCTTTTCGTCAGATCCGTCCGCGCAATCATATTCCCCGTCGCAGCGCCATGTCGCGAGGATGCAAGAGGAGTCGTTTTTGCACATAAAGTCCTTTCCAGGAGTACATGTTCTCGGGGGGCAATGTTCCTCGTCACTGTTGTCTGTACAGTCATTATTTCCGTCACAGACCCAGTGTTTTACTATGCATTTCCCGTTTTGGCAAGTGAACTCTGCTGACGTGCACGTTGCATCTACACAATTCAACAATCAGCATGTCAATTTAAAAGGGTTTCATGGTAGACATGAAATGTCCTACATTCACTTGTCCGTTATTATTAAAATCAAAGTGCTTTTCATTGTATGATCTGTAAAAATGTCAAAATGTTCGTAAGCGTTAAACGTTTCATGTTATTGTCAGTAACAAAGTTATACTGCTGTCTTCTTGCAAATTAATTCATGACTTTGCTTGTTGGTCTGTCTCGTTGGTCTTATCTGCTGTTGCTTTCTTCTTGCTCAGCTCCCGTTAAAAATGATCCGTTGAAGGCTGTCACCATACAAAACAAAGCCAATTTTTTCTGTGCTTTCTCCCAAAAAACTGATGATCGACTTTTGCTGTCCGATCCAGAACAGAAATGCAGAATGTGATGAAAAATTGGCAAAATAGGTCTTGGATCTTATTTTTTCTGTTCTTGTTTGGCATTTGGCATTCATCCATCCGGCAAGGTTCTCACAATAAACATCACTTTGAAATGAAAATGTAGGCCAAGCATTTTGTAGCAATGAAGCAATAATACAATACAAAAAAGCGAGAAGCCACACCGTCAACCGTCCAAAAATAAATATATAACCTTAAATATGCTAGCGTTTAGCTCTTAGCTTCAACTTGCAGAAACTATATGGAATATTTACCATGTACTTTCCTACGTCATACAAATTCCCAAATTATACGACTGTATTCTTAAAATCATTTGTAGAAAGAAATGAAGCTAACGAGAATTGAAGCTATTCTCGATTTTTCTTAAAGGGATGCGTCCTGATCTTACTGACAACTATTATTTATTCCCTACTCTCTGATAAGGGACATAATATGTAGACAACAACAAAAGAACTATATTCCATGCATTGGCTTTCCATTTTCGTCTTGCAAACGCACATCTTTTTACACGGGAAAATACACATCAAAAGCATGATTCCATACATTATACATATATCTTTTTCTTTCCACTCTTTTTTTCGCAAACATTTTCCTTTTCAGTTTGTGCTTACGCTTTCTAAAACCGGTCTTGAATAAAATATTTTGTGCGAGAGAGAGCTAGTCAAAGACGAGGTTGGACCCGATGATGGCTACATATATATTATGCTATTATAACGATGCATAATATTTTTTCCCATGCCAATATTTAACATAGACATGTGTTATCAACAACACAAAGATCACATAAAAATGTGAAAGTCTATATATATTTATAGGAACGGTAGAAAATGAAGCATTTTGTGTGTATGTCATCAACTAAGGAAAGAGAGAGAGAGAGAAAGCACTCTGTCTCCATCTCTCATGCAACATTAATCTCATATTTTATGGCTTTCTCCTTATTCATTCCCGTTTCATATCCATTGCTCATCTCCAAGACTTTTACATCCTTTTTTCGACCTCCTATCCTCCCCCTTATACCTATAGATGCGATCCCTGCAAACCTGCTCGTTTCCCCTCATAAACATCAGCATTGAGCATACCTATATATATTTCCATTTCCATACAACTTTCCTGTCATGTTCATATCTTTGTGACATTTGTCATAAAGCAATAGTTATAATGTTGCCGTCGTCTTATATGTTTTCTTGTTCATCACGATTTTTCCTTCTTTTCTCCGATAATTTTATTCCTGAAACGCTTTCACTTGAACAAATCCTTCATCATCTTCATCATTCCAGTGCACGACTTACTTTTCCCTTCACAAACTTTACGAGTAATTTCTCTTGACTTTTATTTGCTTTTCAAGAGATATCGTATAAAGTTATATGTATGTCTGTCGACATTCAAATTAAATATAGGAGAAGGCTTTACAATACGTCTCATCAACCAACATAAATGCATTTTATATGAGTAAGGTCCACTTATCCGAATTCTCCTTGTCTTGCTCATTCATCTCATTTTAAATGCAATGCAATCTCTTCCGCGATTTTGCAGAAAAGGTTTACGTTTTAGCCTTGGATAGAACTTTGGAAAAAGTCAACTGGAATGAGCTATACGTCACAAAGTTTGCTCTGAGATAAAACTCTCTCCCTCAGACATGTACATTTAGTGGAACAACAGAAAGTATAAAGCTGTGCGGGCATTCCATATAATATATATACATGCACACCGTCACACTACACAAGTCGACCTCTGCTCTAGAAATGTCCTTTTATTTCGTTTCTCTTATCAGTCAAAACGAGTGAGGCGAAAGCGTGATCACCAAAAGTAAACGACCAGGTTTATTTTAAAGCACTAACTTTTCACCGGACTTTGCTTGGAAAGTGTCGCCCTGTTTCTTATGAGGAAAAGCAAATGTCTTGGTGAATGTACTATCATAGACTAGGTCTACTACCATAGACATCCGCTATTTTGCTATCTCTCAGATTACATTAAAGGTCGCTCTTATTCATCCTTTGCTGCTCTTACGGAATTTGAAAGTGGGGACGACAATAAATGAGATGGTGTCAGTCTTAAAAACTTGTTAAGCAAGTTTAGTGAGTCATCACATTGAGGAAACGATAACGAAGAAATGAATGAATGAATGGGAAAAATAAAATGAGTAAAACTAGTTTTAAATGGAACGGAATGAAATAAGAGACGCTGGGTTACACGAAACCTTTTATATATCCATAGTTTTGTAGTAGTAGTAGTAGTAGTAGTAGAATCTAGGCACGTTCCTCGAGCCAGAGAGAGCGCAATGGTCATAATAATTTCATTATTTAACTGGAATGGCCAAAGTGTCTCTGGAAAGTGCGCTGGCTGATGGTGTGTTACCTACATTACAATACTGTACACAGTTTTGAGCAGCATTTTCTTTCACTGAGCATGAGAAAAGACAAGGGAGAAAGTACAAGTAAAGTGGAGGAGACAAGTATAAACTTGTAAAAGCAAGTGCACTCATTTCATGAAAATTTCCCTATATATTACACACACCAGCTTAATATCTAGCCAGAGGTAGTAGTTGAGCGAATTCGAACGGAGCATTTATTTATAACAAAAGAGGAAAGTTATGTGAATTTCTCATTGTGAAAAAGTGAGGAAAGTACACTTGGAATATAATACATACAAGGAGCATATGTAGAAAATCTGGATTTTAAGGATAGGGCTAGAAAATCCGAGCAATAAATCCTCATGGAGAAAAGCCATTGAGGAGAGCCTCAGGAGAGCATGCAAAACTGAATTGTTTCAACTTTAAAGCATTACTTTTCTCCTCTTGTGCCGTTTCTACTATCCGTCCCTCTCCAGATTTCTCCTCCTGTACAGTTACGTAATATACAAAACGTATGCAATAACTTTCTTGCCCTGTGAAATGCTATAGCCCATCTCTCTCTCTCTCTCCAACAACTACAAACACACAAAATGCTCTTGATCTCTACTTTCTCTCTCCAACAATGAGAGTATATCTCATGAGCATTCCCAAGAGGGAAACCGTTTTATTATTACGACACTCAACTCAAGTTAGTGCGCTTTCCCTACAGCTTGCTACTGATGTGAATAACAAGGCGGCACACGGGTGCCTATTTCCGTATAAAAACCATTATTACCTCACTACTACTCCAAAATAAACACAAGCATATAATTTGCTGCGCTTTGCTTTTTTAAACATGACAAAATAATAACATTCGCAATTTCTTTTGTTTTTTTTGCTAATAATACATAATGCTTATAATAATAGTCATTTATCACTTTTTCTCTGCCAAAAAGCTGCACATGACAAAATGATTTTCAATGATGTTTTTGATAAGCCTTATTGTGTAATATATGCATATATGCAGTTGTTTATGTTTTATATAATGTTAAAAGCATTTTCTGGCTTACTGCAAGCTTTCTCATCCGATTCGTTTGCACAATCTGTAAATGTAAAAATTATTAATTACATGGATATTCTGGGATTTTTTATCCATCTCGTTTATCCAAAATATGTTTAAACATATTCCTACCTGGCGTTCCATCGCAGACCCACGTCAACGGCAAACACTTCTTGGTCGTTCCCTCCACGCATGTAAACTGATCTATGCTGCATGTAAAATTACCTAGAAATGGATAAGAAAATTATAGCACCCATGTATTAGTTTGCAATCTTATTTTTAACACATGCAACCCATTTTATATAAATATAAACATTCCCTTGAGTTGATATTTTGAAATTTGTTAGTAAAGCATTTTTATAATAATATTCAATATTTATGTATTTTTAGCAATTTCTTCGATTTATTCATTGACCACTAAACACGACGAAGACGAGATGACAGTAAGATAGGAAAAAGCAATAAATTATGACATTTCTCGACCAAAAAGTCACCTCTGTTCTGCAATATAATGATGATTGCCATTTACCATCATCATTATCATTGTACTAAGCCCAGTTACTTTTAATGAGTGAGAAGATATGCCGTATCATCATGATCATCATCTGGTTACATGTGGGGAAAAATTCCGGCCTAACATATTTTCCGGGACGTTCCCGTTCCGTTCAGGAACGTAATAACAACATTAGGTAACCCAGGAGGAGATATGGACGTTGAAAAAGAAATGGCAAAAAGTGCTTCGCTGGAATGTGGATTAGATCCCCAAAGAGTGTGCCAAAAAAACTAAAAGTGGGCTAGAAAATGTCACCGGCGACCACCACATTGCCAACATCAGCATATTCCTTATTCTACTTTCTCCTCTTTTGGATAAGATAGTGCTCCCTTGGCATTAGCTCATGCAATGCAATTTATTACCATATATCTTGGACTTGGCTCCGCCGGTTTTTTTTTATCCTCGTATTTTTTTTTGCAAATGCAAGCGTCACGAGAGATGTGGAGGGCGGGCGTAAAGCATAATTTCTCATGGCAGCTCATATTACATTAAAGCCCTTAAACTAGCGAAACAACCACACAAGAAATAATAATAATAATGATACCCGAAGGCGAAAATGACTTTGGCTTCCCATTTTAGCTACTATACTAGCCAATTTTTTTTTCAAGCTTTGCTCTTATAATGCCACTCAGCTTCTTCTGCTTTTGCTTACTAATCCCATTGCAATTTATTCCCACAACATATTGCTCTACAGCCAAATAAGCGGATTCCTATGTAAGGTATACTTTCATATAAGCAATACTATAGTAGCTTTTTACTCTTCTGCTCGATTCATTCTCAGCTTAGCTCATTGGACTGCTGCTCTCTTGGATTAAACTCATTCAATTCCGTGAGGCTGAACCTGCAAAGTCGTCAGATGAAAATTTTGTGTACACAGATGGTTCACTTGGCTTTGGCATTTTTGGCTTTGACTCCACTACCACTGGATTAGTTTTTCTCTTCGTCTTGGGCGTCCTCTCTTCTGAAGCTGGATTGCGTGAGATGAGACCACGGGAGCAGGGCCGACTCGAACCAAAAGTGAAATTGGACAAGTTGGGATTTGTTCTGTCAACTGAAGGATTGTCCTCTTCTCTCTTTATTTCCGTCAGCCGATCTATTTGTAATCCACTGGAAATCCTCCCTGATTACTTTACACCAAATGACAGAGCCCTATCTAGTGTAACAGTACAAATGCTCAAGTCAAATGTGTGTGGGATGTAACATGATAAATAACACATAGCCAGTCAGTCTGAAACTAGACGCAGCTCACTAAAAAGCAGTGGACTTTTGTTGTTGACTTTAAATTAAAAGCTGTTGTGGTCACCACCATGTACACCTAATTTAATACACATTCAAATTTTATCCAAAAACTTGCTCATCAAAGCGTCAGGAAACTCCACTACTACGTGGGGTAAATTTTGATACATAAATCTAGTCTATATTGCTTCTGGAGCTAATGCCATTCTATAGTAGAGTCGTCTGGAGAATCAATTATTGAAAATGTATGTTTGGAAAAGAACTCATATCAAATCACGTTTCCTTTGGATCGTTATCCTCATTATTATTATCTCTTTCTACCAGCTCCATTTCCACGCGAGTGAGTATAATACTAATGCAGCTCAACTCAAACCTAGAATTCTCCGGAAAAGGAAAGTAAATAATCCTTTATGTTGAGCAGAAACGAATGATATGAACCTGCTAATAATATTGCTTTTACACGGAAAATATTCATTGGATAATACAGGAAGCGATAGAAAACAGGATCGTTACAATACACTTGCTTGTTAACAGTGGGAAAAAGTGACGAGACATGCAAAAAAAAGTGTAGGAAAACTGGTGTTCTTTCTCCATTTGATATTATTATAATAGGTATAATAGCCATGTATTTTTTTGCTTTCACTTTGAAAGTATCCCTACTCTATGACGCTTTTCAATAATAATGTATATAATAACAAAAAATACTATACAAATGAATGTACTTTTATATGCTAAAAGAGTTTCAAAGTCCTTTGGGAACCTGCTGGACATGTGCAAGTTAGTTTCGTTATGTATGCACATGACCAATTTTCTGTCTGCTACTCATTGTGTGGTAAAGTTTTCCATTCGTTTCATTGCACATTATACAGATATAAAGGGACTATAAAGCAATGACAAGACAAGTCTTGTTTGGTTTTGTACTATTTCTCGACTTTTTCCATGTCACTTTTAATTTGAGACATTTTTGCAAGCAAAATGAAAGCATGTCGTAACGTTTCCGAGCATGCATGTCAGGTCAACAAAAACTGTGTATTTTTCAGCTCTCTTTTTCTCTCGCCTCCATCATATAGATACATTCAATTTGCTACTCTACGAAAATAAGCTTCATCGCCAGCCGTAGTAGTAGCCGAACCATTCCAGTAGCTTATATGTGCTCAGCGGTAGAGTTTGTTCTTTCTCTCCTTTCCTCTTTGATTAATTCTCTGTGTCGATCTTTCACTTTGATCCGTCCATGATGAATAATGTACGCTGTTTGCTGGTTGTCCTCCATCCAAACGCAAACTCGCTTCCATTCCAAGTCAAGTGTATTTATTCAAGAGTTTTTTTTCGGGTAAAATTGTCTGTGAGTCTGTGTGTTTGTTTGTGTGCAGTCATGAGTACTTGAGTTTTTTTCGGCATGTGACAAAGAAACTTACTTTTACATTCTGCCTCTAATTCATCTCGTGCATCGGGGCAATCAGGAGAATCGTCACATACCCACGCTTTTGGGATACATAAACTTCGCGAACATGCGAAATCACTGTCCAAACATGTTCTACTACCCGTCTCTTCAATTTGGATAACACAAATCGACAAACAAACAAAAGAATAAACAAAAATCAGAAAAAAGATACACAAAACAAATGCAATGTATAAAAATTCATAAAAATTAAAAACATTAATACATAAAAAGCAAAAAAAAAGAGTCTACAAGTAAATACGTATGCTGCATCAAAACTACATAATAAAGTTACGCAACAAACTCTACAAAAAAAGAAGGTATTTTTTTCAGAATCAAAATGAATGGTTGATGGAATTTTACAGTAAAAGCAAAAGTAAATGAATTATGTATGCAGTATGCACACTCGAGGAATAAAAAAACTCGCTCGCTGCTTCTTTCACAATATGATGGTGCTCTCTCTCTCTTCTCTTCAATTTAGTAAAGGACCAAAAGTGATGCATTTTCCATTATCCTTGTTTTTTTACACAAAAATCATGACAAATGAATGAGTCCATGGGAGCAGAGACGGGAGGTTGCAGATGACTTACGAAACGGCTTATTTGGAATGTAAAAAAAGTTGGCATTTCCTTGTGAAAATCTGATTATTTAGACAGTTGTGTTTTGAATTTCACTATGCTCATACATTAGAGCAGCGTTGGAAGAATAGTAAAAAGTTTCTTTAGAGATCCCTCCAGCATCAAGTTCATTTGGCTAAAGTAAGTGAGCTAATTCATTTCTCTCAGGAGGAGTGGAGCAGCGGGAGTGGTAGTTGGTTGTAATCGTAATAATGTAATATAATGCATTCAGAAAATGATGCAACAAGAGAAGACGAATGAACAAAAGGGGAAGAAAAACGAAGATGCCATAGCATGCCATTCTACCACACATACAAATACCAAGGCCCATTTACTACTCTTCCAGGTTTTCTGCTCTGCTACAAGAAAATTTTAAGAGAATAATTAAAGGGGCATGTGGTAATTAATTCCGGATGCTGCTCCTCTTAGCTCTCTTAAAGATGTGATGCTAGCTAGAGGAGGTGGAAAGACTCGGAAGCAGTAAAAACCAACTTAAATACGAGAATGAATCTGCAGTGGGACCCGAGACCCGACCCATCATCCATTGTATAGCTGCTGCTGCTACTCTTTCCGTACGTAAATTCAGAGACGGATTCCCAAAACTTTGAAGAATTTTTTGACGGGAAGTTCCCTGTGGCTATAATATGAAAAGTCAGTCAAGTCAAAAGTGAGTGAATCTCGAGAATACCACAGGGAGAATCATATCTCTACGCCTTGCCTCAAATATATGGCTTAACCAACTAGCTTCCGTTTCGCATTCTACCTTTCCTAAATAACCCCGACTCCATTCAAAGCAACAAGATCTCTAAGCTGGAGAAGAAGAAGGGATGATATAAAACAAAAAACATAATCTGCTTCTCTTCCACTACCACCACCACCACTTGTTCTTTTTACTCCTTTTCTCCTCCGGCCACGCCATGCCAGTTTATGCCACCATCAATATTCTAGAATGGTAATAATGAGGGAAAATGTAAGACGCTTAAGAGAATGCAAGTGCTCTTTTCCCTGCATTTGGCAGTACTAGGAATAATAATATGAGGTAAGTTTCCCAAAAGTATTCTCAGTGTTTCTGATTAATTCCACAGAAAACATCCACCTTCAGGAAGAACAAAAGACGAAAAGTATATATACATACAACCAACGGTATATATAGTGCGTATTTATTTTCTACAAATGTATAAAAAGACGAACAAGAGAAATAAGACGAGCGGATGATGATGATGATGGTGTGGTGGCAGTAGTGGCGAGGACGAGGACCTCCCATTTGATGTCTTGCTGAGAAAATCGCCCAATTCAAAAGTCAAAGTATTCTCTCTCTCTCACTGGAAAACATACAGCATTGTGAGGTGAATTCTTAATGGAATATTAACAGTCGTCAGCTGCTGTTTCCAGCTTCCATTTTTATGCTGCCTCTTCAATTTCTTTACGGCTCCTATACCCATTATACAGAAGAGGAGGGAAATAATACGCCTGTGAACATTCAGCTCAGAATAAAAAGACACGGAGTGGAGAAGGCAGCCTAGCCTGTATTATTATAGATTGAAGAAGCAGCAACATTGCATTGCGTTACATTCCATTCCATCATCATCAGAGTGGAACTGAGAAGAAGAAGTGGTAGCTCTAGGAGAAAATACTTTGGCATAAAATACAAACGACTCCCTTGTATAAAAACTTTACGCAGAAAAGTGGATCGAGGGAGTGGGAAAACCTCAACTTTTTTCAATTGTATTATCACTAGCAGCACCACCAGCTTTCCCCTTATATCACTCTTGGTCTGCTGTACTTTCAAAGAAATGCCTTTATGCTAAAGTCGAGGTGGTGGGTAAATGCGACTGCCTGGCTGCTTCCAGTATTCTATACACTACTTTTCGTGTCGTATGGTCTTTGGACAAAAAAAACCTGTACGCTGTTTTCAACTGCATTTCTTGGCTTCTTCTTTTCACTTTAAAAAGGAAGCACATTTTGCTGGGAAAAAGAAATCGACAAAGAAAAGGCTGGGCATTAGAAGTCAAGAGTGCTAACAACAAAATAAGTCCTCGTTACACACATGCGAGAATGTATATTGAGCGTATGTTAGATGAGATACGATTTGATGGGTTGTTAGCAAAAATTGCGTTTAAGCTTCCTTTTTATTGTTATTTTACCAACGTATTTACAACTGAATTTACACAACTTTTCCATTTTCTTCTGAACTGTGAAACGACTATTTAGCAGCACCCACCTATGCTTTATGTCTTTGGTTGGAATTGGTACATGTACCTAAAAGTGTTTATTGAGACAGAGAGCACCGGTCATCCAATTCATTCCTAAAACTATGCGCTTTTTCTTCTTGGAAATTAATACGTGTGAGCAGCAGTACTGAGCAGATTAACCTAAATACTTTGCTCTTTTATACATGGTATAATATATAGTTTAACCGTTTAAAGGTCTAACTTTCACCCTCACAAAAATTGAATTGAATTGGAATGTTGTGATAATACAAAACATTCCCAACTCAAGGAAATGGTGCTAATCATGACAAGAATCTTAAACTTTCTCGAGGAGAAAATGTGAATAATTTTTTTTGTTTTTGCTCGACTAAACTCCATTTTCGAGTTTCAACTTACTACACAATTGTGGATCTTCGTCACTTCCGTCTAAGCAGTCATTTTCGCCGTCGCATTTCCACCGAGAGGGGATGCAATGCTGTGGGTTGAGACATTGGAATTCCGAGTCGGAGCATTTTAACGAGCCTGTAAATCACAAGGAAAATCTTGGTGAAAATTAGGTAACATTGAGTATGTACTGAATTGTTTGTTTCCGTTCAAGCATATACGCAAACTACTAGTTTGAAACTAGCAGAAAGAGCAAAAGCATTTTTATGACAAAATTTAATGAGCAAGCAAAAAAATATTCGCAATAGTGCCGTACTGAAAAGTATATGTAACGTGCTGTTTCTAGAATCAGAAATCGATTCTCGTTCCAGAGCTCAAACGAAATCGCATTATCAAATACCAATTTTAAATGCAGAAAATTATCGTTCTCATTTTTTTTCTTTTTTTCACACTTGTGTATAATCTTTGACACATCAGCTATACCATATAAGGTATATATGAGTGCATGTAATGGAAGAACAGAAGTTTTTTCAACATCAGCCGTTTTATCCGCGCATTTGACTCGCAAATGGAGTCATCTTGCCATACCATGCCATCATCATACGGCCCAACGAACTCTGATGATGATGGTGACGGGAAACGACAACAACGGGAGAAATTTTCAAATGCATATCTGGAGGGTGAGACAAGATGAAATAACAAATGACGGCATATGGCACGGCATCCAATATCTCTGGATTGGGATTCGTTTGTGTGTACTAATGGATTCAACCTTCAAGAATTTTAAAAGGTTGTTGACATGCTTTATTCCACATGTAAGTTCCATTTTCCTTTTTTTTCTTAATCTGACATAAGCATTTGCAAAACGAGTGAAAATTGGAAAGCAGAGGATTTGAGCCAAAATATATTTTTTTATCGTCACGCTGCTAAAATACTATAAAGCTGTTGAATATGCATGCATGTAAACGCAACAAAATCAAATATAACCTCATTTGAATGAATTTGAATACTCTAAAAAATGTAAGCATTCCATACATCATAAAAAATATTTCATTTCATACACCCCAATGCTCAAACCACTTTAATTTCAGTGGTGGTAATGTACCAAGAAAACGTAGGAGAAGTAGTGCTCCAATAAGAGATTACAAAATTGCCAAAAGTAAGTCAGTCTAGTCAGTATCGGTAAAATTGACAATACACTGCGAGTGAAAGAGAAAAGTAAACAAGTTGTATGAATAGTGTGATACTTGGAGATGTTTGCGAATAAGTCAATAGTCACTTTCCTAAAGAATGAATGTGTACCCAGCTACTACTACTATACATTTCTACACTTTTGGTTCCAATACCCAAAAAAATAAAATCGCTGCAGAGCATTTTTGCTCTCTTTTCTGCTTGTTGGCATCTTCAAATAAACCAAAGCTAGGCCAAACAAACTTGAGTCAGTTAGCACTTGAAATACCCCCATTCCTTACTTTCGTGAACGAGGCAATAAGTGGACCAACCCACCCAAACATATACAACAAGCCCGTATAATATATTATTGATGATATATATTCGAAAAGTTTGTGTGCAGAGAAAAAGTCTACTCATCTCAACTGAGAAATGATCACTTGATCACGGTGACTGGCTACGCTAACTGTCAACATCAACAGCCGAGCTCACAAAATACAAAACTACCATGTATATTTCTCATAACCCCGAGAGTTGATAAGGGATGTTTGAGAACCACAAAAAGGGAACGACATCATTAGTACATGTCGTTTTCTGGATGACGGTTCTTTCACGTTCAGCTCTTTTTTAGTGGACAAAAAATTCAAGTTATTACACCGCCACCACACAAACCATTCCCTACGTAAATATGTTGTTTGACAATTTGTGCAGAAAGCGTTATGCTAACTTGAAAAACTATACGCCCTAGCATCATCGAAGAGGTGGAAATCATGTTGGTACTACTACATTACATTTCAAGGATGATTCTCTTCCTTGCCTAAAATATTCAAATCCCAAAAGAAACGAGATTACTTAACCCAACGAACTTACAATGAACAAAGTCATGATGAGATGAGAGTCATATTATATCCATGCATGTATGATGGAAAGCAGGAGATGTAAGGTGAAATAGCTTTGTGCCTTGTCTTTGTACTTTTCAGCACTTGAGTTCAAGCCCTTGACTGCCAAGTACCAAGGCTCTCCATATATAATTCCGTTTTCCTCACAATTTTTTTCCTTCTTCTCTAATCATGTACGTCGCGCCAGCTACCAATTTTTCTCCCTTCTTCCCCACGCAAAGAGATTGGAAGAGGAGAAAGAAACGGGAGTCAACTCAAGATCAATTTCACTCTTTAAGGAAAATTTCACCGATAAGTATAAGTGAAGCAAATACATATAAAAAATGGAAAAGGGGGAAAATGGGAGAAGAAAAAGTTGCTGAACCGTGTGATACTTAAGACTATGACCATCCTACCATATACAAAGTAGAGGTATATTATTTCTACGAAAAGAGAGCCCTGAGCAGAATATACATTTTTTTTGAACCACATTCTTCAATATTATTATCATGCAATGGAACTACATACAGCAGTAGTGCAAAGCCCAAATAATACTTGCTCCCCCAAAAACATTCAGTGCCTATGTGTAACGGAATAAAATGAAAAGGTCGAAAAGGTATTTCCTCCGAAAAGTCACCATATTTTTTCCTGGTCGTGATCATATAGTATTCCTTGTTTCTTACACGCTATATAGCAAAGCATACATCAACTTCCCTCTTTTTTGGTTAGGTATTCTCATTTTTTCAAAAGAGGAAGCGACGATGGTGACATGACATGTCCTTCACTCGATTCTTGGTAGGACCATTGCTGCTACAGTATCTAAATTCAATTGCTATATTAGAAGTATAAAAAGAGCTTCTTCTTGGTCTTTCTCCAACCTGAGAGAATATTTCAAACAAGAACGTGTGAGTTGCCTGGATGAATGCTAAAGAGCATGACATTTTTTGTTTGAATGAAAAGAAGGAATGTGGAATAGCTAGGCTTTTTTTGAGAGTGTCAATGTGACACCTCATCATGACATTCCATTCCAATAAAAAATAAATCGAATCAAATGGAGAAAGACCTGCCACAGTCATCTACTACTACTGACTGTAAGAGTCCTTAAGATCCTCTACAAGTATACATGTCTACCTACCTACCTACCTACCCACCAACCAGTCGAATAAATAAAAAGTGCTTAGAGATTCCTTTTCCTCCAAGTGCACAAAAGTGTGTAGCTCACCATGAATTTAAATTACTTTCTTAAAAAGGAATGCACCATATAGTTCTGTGAAACTGTGAGGAGAATAATATGTGAATAAAATTGCAAAGTGTTTGTTTTCTTGCTTACACGCAAAATATATGAAAATGTGTGCGCCTCCATTTCTGTTCTGATTTCATTCAAAAAAGAAAGAGAGCTATTGGTATTTAAGGAGGGAAACTTGCCTTTCAGCCACCGCCATCATCATTGTGATCAGTTTTTTACCTTTCTCGTTTCGACATTCCTTACCCCTACCCACACCTTTTGCTGATTCCTCATCACTTGAGAAACTTTTCTCTGTATACAATAATACGTGTGAATGAGAGCGGAATGAAAAGAATGTTGAAAAGAGAAAAGGTGAAGTTGAAAGTGAGATATGAGTGAGGCTACGAGGAATAAAAATGTAGGAAGTGAAGTGTGCAGCTATTTTTTTGTGAGGAGAAAGGCTCAGAAAAAAAGGAGGACTCTTTCTGATTTTCCTCCTCTTTTAAAGAGAAAGCGAAAGTGAGAGAAAGAGCTTCCATTTCACCACTTTGCTTTTTACAATTTTCAGACATGAGGAGAAAAAAAAGTATGTTGAATTGGAGTTGAAGTGATAGAAAGAGTTAAGGTTTTCATGGGCGGGGTAGCATTTCCAACACTTTTACCGCTTTCAAGTGAGACAGAAAGGGAAATACAGAACTTTGGGTCAAAAGTGGTAACACCTTGTTTTGCTTTGTACGAGTATACACATACTCCACATATTATTATGGTACACAGGACACATCCACAGTCAACTTGAGTCAATCTCAATAGACATGTAAGCATCCATACTAATGTGAGAACGTACGAAAAGAAAAAAAAGAAGGAAAATAAGAAAAGATGAAAACGAGAGACACGCGACGACGTGCTTTTTTCTCATCATTATCATTTCCCTGGTCAAAAAGTTGTCAGGAGCAGCATCTACGCACATGAAAAAAGGAGATGAAGGACATGGGGACATAACCAAATTACTTTGCTTGCTATCACATCACTACCACTCTGCGGACTACTCACTTTTTTCCATTTCCGTCATCACCATATACGACGACGACGACGAACAAAAGCACGCTAGCAAGATAATGTCCCGTCTTCCAAAGTAGGAAAAAGAAACTGCAAAGTACGAGTTAAAAATGAAAGTATAAAAAAAAGTAGCGAGAAAACTTTTCTACTTTTTCCTTGTCTTTCACTTTCACCATCATTGGAAAGTAGAGGATTTTATGCTGAAAAAGGTATTACTTTCTAGTTGAAAGCTACTTCAGTTGTTTATGAGACTACTGGGAAACAAGTTTTCGAAATGGAATAAAAATGTGCCAATGAGCGCTTTTGTACAATTTGTTTTGATGTTTTTTGTAGCATCATTATCGTAGGCATCACTTTCAAACCACTTCTGAGTAAAGAGTACTTCTTTCACTACGCCTACTCTCATTATTGTCATACATACTTTGTAACTAGAGTGTGTGTAAAAAGTTGTAAAACCAAAAGAATAATAATACAACTTTATATGTACTTGTTTTCAAACTCTTTGCATTTCACAAGGAACCTTGCAATAAACTCATACATATACCCGTCCACGTGTTATTTGTTATTATTAATAAATTTTACGGAGGAATTATTTTTTTCATGTAGGATATCATACTTCAGGGCCGTAGTAATGATAGTAATAAAAAGTTTAAAAAATTCAGTGTCAAGCGATAGTGTATTGAACACCTAAAAATTTGCCTTTCTATAAATATTTACTTTGGGTGCACATGAAATTCAGAGTAAACAAGGAAGGGCGACGGTGGCAATAAGGTCATTTCGATATAAATAAATGGAACGTATCATATTCCTGATGAATGTTGTAAAATAAAATGTTTTAGTAGTTTTACATCACCCACGTCACGTGTTAAGTCCTGACAGTCTTTTTTATCCTCATTTTTGTATGAATGTACGCATTAAGCGTGCATTCCAAACATGATATATAGTTGATAGTCAATGAAGACATCTCAAAGTTGACATTTTGCCATTATCGTCAAATCAACTTTTGACTTTCGCAAATTGTCATCGTCAAAATGCGATGCGTTACTTTTTATCGCTTGCTCATGTATGAATAGAATGTTCTTTACTGCGTTTGAAAATACATTTTATATTAATCAACATCTTATTTCCAAGATTGAATCTTTTTTAAATCTTTCCTTGAGGTATGCAAAAAAAATCAGTAGTCTCGGTCGTAGCCATTGAATAAGGTTGAAGATTAAATTTGGCATCAAAGAATACTGCGTTTCATTCAACAGCAATTGACTCCAGATGTCTTGCGCCAACAAAAAAAAATCAAATGCCCTACATTAAATTAAGCACAATTTTCATACAAAAGTTGATCCATGTGGCCAAGAATAAGCATGCTTGTTGTTTAACTAGTTCATCATGCACATTTTTGCCTCATGAAACAAACGTAGTATAGTAATAATATGACATCACTTGATGTGAACAGAGGTTAACTTTATCCCTGATTGCTACTTTATGTGCACAAGGAACACGAGTCTGTAAAGATCAGACAGGAAAAAATTGTCTTGTTTGGTATAATATTATTATGTACTTTTAATAATAATGCACGACTGTTCAAGCTTGGGTGTTGTACGATGATATGAATATAATTGCGTGCTACTGAGACGATTCCACTATTATTCTGGAGGATCATCAAGATTATGTTACCTATCTTTTCGTCCCACAGCCAATCTTTTCCGATTATGACTTTGCGTCATCATAACCAATGCTCATATAAGCCTCAAGACAATAAAATGTAATTTTTATGGAAATAACAAAGGGGGAGAAAGAGATGAAGACGATGAAGACGAAGTGGAGCAGAGCACAATGCCAAAACTAAGTAAGTCTCCTTGATTATCTTGCTAGACTTGGTTTGTTTGTATGCAATTTGCTACCCACCACCACACGCCAATGTAACCTAATATACTCTTCCCCTTCCTCGTTATCTCTTTTTTTCCAAAAGGAAAAAAAACCAAGAACAAAAAACATATTACGGGGACTGAACAAGAAAAGTAAACAAGTCCGCAATTTGAGACTTTAATCAAAGCAATATTTACCCGGAATGGAAAGAAGGAAACCCAAAGTACAACAACAACAATAATAAAAAATGAGAAAGATCAACTCGTTATCTTTTGAACATGGGAAAAATAAGGACTTCAATTCACTTGTTCGCTACCTCATCATCAACTTTTCTCTGTGATGTTTTGTAACGCTATTGTGTTCAACAACAACAACAACATTATGCGGAAATTGCCTGCTCAAGTCTGGAGCAGATGCGGAGGGTATCATCATCCACACACTGTGAAGACGATGTAACATATATACAGTTCATTAACAATTGAAGTAATATCCGGAGAGGAGAAACCCAATAAAAGTCCAACTCCACCACCAGTTTCCTTCGAGCTTGTTAAAAGGAGAATGACCTATTAACTTGTCATCACAAGATGCATATTGCATAGAATGACCTAACCAAAATACCATTTAATCACTGCAAGCGTATGCTTCTCCTATGAATAAGTTTTAGGCTACGACTATCATGCTTTTATTATGGAAGAAGGAGAAGAAGAATAGGGATCAAAGCTATCCTTCCCATGTTTTGTAGTTACATGTGGATATTTGTTCTCCGAATGTCTTGCCACTATACTCCCTGGTGTAAATTAGCGCTGAAAATTGCCATGAATTTTTCATCACTGTTATCTAATAGCAACTCACTACTTTTCATGCAACTCATCATGAACCTGGTAGTTTTTAGAATGAAACCACCACGGGATGTTGATAGTAATGAGTGGAACAAGCCACACAACACTTGTTCATTATCTTTCAAGAAAGAAAAAAAACAACAGGATTGCCTTTTGACCAGTTTATTCTCCTCCGACGACACGTTGCTGCTGCTGGTCTGGTCGTGATATCTCGCAACTTACTACAACTTTCCCTAGTTTTTTTTTCTGTGGTGGACTTTTGTCTAGAGGATCTCAACCGAATAAACCAAACCGAGAAGATATATTATATGTTAGTTGATGATTTTCTCCAGCAACTTGGAAAAGTTTGTCTGCTCCTAGGAAAAGCAACAACTAACTACCAACTTTCAGGTAGAGCAAACTTAAGAAACAAAACATGTTATATAAGGATGAGCAGATCACGTTGTTGTTGCGTCAGTAGCAAAGCTATTGTCAGTTTGACAAAGCCTTGTTCTCTCAGAGTACACGTTACAGGCATAAATTCATTCGCAAAATATCTAGAGAACACATGGATGGGTAGCCACATTACGGCAGAGAGAATCCTCATCAAGGTCATGAATGAACAGCAGAAGACTCTGCAGTTTCCCCTCCCATCGTGCTTGGCAGCATCATCTTCTTAAAAGTATTTTGCCACAAGAAGAATTCTGAAGAAGCAAGCAAGAAAATAACAAACAAGCCATGAATACGACATGTACTGTACGTTTATATATATATCCCGCATTTACTATATGAACCTAGCCAGTCAGTCTCAATCAGCTCAAAATTTATGGACTTTACTCTTCTTCCCTATCCTTGTGCTTCTGTGACTGACATTAAGTCCTAAACAAGAAGAAGAGCAAAGAGAATGAGGGAGAGCGGAAGGAAAGAGATTTGCGCTTCCCCTTTCACTCACACACATTCTCTCGTTATGATGATGTACAGGGCTCAAAAGTAGATACATGAGTAGAGGCACCTACTATGAAACAATACTACAAACGACCGAAACAAAAGTTCCCTTTTACACGTATTTCCAAGACAAAAATAAGGTCTCAAGAAACAGCAGAGTTGTTGAGCGAATATCACTTTTTTTATACTCCCACTAAATACGTGTATAATATAATAATACTAAGTGTTGATGGATGTATGAGGGTGGTGGGCGTCTTTGTACGCGGTTCAATATGAGACACTGTAAATGAGTAGATATGCTTTCCCTTGTGTGAAGCTGCTGCGCAACAATACGCTGCGTGGTCGCAACGTAAAGTAATTAGAAGCAGAATTTCCTCTTTATATCCCTTTTGTTTTTTCTCTCTTCTTTTTGCTCTCTCCTTTTCACACAATAAACCACTTTCTCCGCTGAACTCTTTCGGCATTTAATGTACATATTTCTAATATAGTAGCTAAAGTTTTTCATAATAAAACACAAAGTCTTTGAATGTGTGTAATATGTGAGAGCACGCGTGTATTTTATGCTCTCTTTGCATCGCACTAGCACACAGCCGCTCACGTTTCACTCGTTTCCCCTTTCTTCAGACTCGTACGCTCATCATCACCGCACCACATGACTCTGTTTCTAACAACTTCCATCCGCCATCCAATTATTGTTTGCTACGCATAGAGTGGCATGTTATGCAAGCGAGGAAATGCCGTGAATGCAATGAAAGTGCACAAACACACATTCTTTTTTATGAATTTATCCATAATGCCCATGAGTATGAGTAATTTAAAAAATTATACATAAAACTCATAAAATGCGTGCTCATCTCCATCCTTTGTGAGACTGAAGGCTTTAGCCACTCTCATTTTTCTCAACGTTACTTTAAAATTCATAAATGAGTATGGTTATATAAAGTTGAGACTAATGCAATATTTTTTTCTTCACAAAATTTTATGACCAACTCATATCATTTTCAGTTTCAAAGAGCAGCAGCTTTGTAAGAGAGAGTATTAGGCAGGCGAAAAGGCTAACTTTCATTCAAACATGTTCAAAGTACTTTTTTTGTTCTTAAAATGAGAAAGATCCCTAGAGGCAGTGGGGCTTTCACGCACAAATACGCAATTTAATATCAAGTTTTTACCGTTGAGTTTTTTTTACCTCACTCTCATACTTTAATCTATTTAGTTTGTCTTGAAAATTGAAGAAGCCGGATCAAGGAAAGGGATGTAGTGAAAGAAAAGGCCTAATTTTTGTTAAACAAGGAAAAAAACTTTAAAGGAAAAGGACCAGAGGAAATTAAATTGAGGTTCAAAGGACACCAGTTCTCTCCCGGTTAAGTACACACACACGTCATGGACGAATGGAAAAGATCAAAAAAGATCTTAATTTTTTAAACAAGCAAGCAGAAAGCGAGAGAGATAGATCTCAAACTCAGCAGCATACGTTATACAGTCCCAATAGCATTGATCCTTGATGTATGTGGACAAGGTTAGTGATTCAGTAACTTTTTTTAACAAAATTTCATTATAATCATTACGTTACCTCCAACGATCTTTGGGTCGATACGTGCAACGGTGAGACCAGTTCCAGGACTCGTTAGCCAGTCCAATGCCATAAGGCAGATCATTACCAGTTTTATCATGAACTTCATGGTGATAACGACGACCTTACAGATAGGTACTATGTATTATTTCGTTTTGTACGTGTGAGTAGTAGTAATACTCTACTGAAGAATACTGTGATTGCAATATAATGTAGTGGGATGATGATTATACACAATACTTGTATCAAAATAATGAGAAAAGGGACGCGCGTGTACACTAGCCGTTAAAACAGGTGCCTATATATCTCTCGGGAGAAGAAAATTATTAACAACACGTTTTCTTCATCATAACCTCTCCTATTCTTCCTGTCAAGTGACCACACAAGTGCTATATTACAGTTGGTGGCAAAAACCAGAGGTATTATCTAATTTTACGCTTGAACACAAAAATACGTGACACTTGACGAAAGCAATCTTATAACAAAACTCCACAAACACGGATAACACAAGGACGAATGAGTTATGGTAAAGACCTTTCCCTTACTCAAAACGAAGAAAATATACAATTTTGATGTTAACTTGTTCTATTCCGTAACACTACACTTCTTGATGGTGATGGTGATGGGGAACAGAGAAAAGCTATAACAATTTCTGGGGAAATGAAGTTGGCTTTCAAAAACAGAAAAGCTTCAATGTAATATGCTTTTCACAAAATAGTTCATCACTAACTTCATCTGCTTCTCCGTGTGTTTTTTTTGCGAGCATACTAAATATAATGCTTTGCTTGTTGTCTTTCCGACTTTCTCTTGGCAAATAGACGGGTAGGATACTGAGACGCGTGTATTTGTTGTTATCTTATTGCACAAAGCCAAGAAACTTATACGCAATGGAGTAATACGGCATAAAAGGGAGCGATAAAAAATTGTAGTCAGTCAAGATCCAGATGAATGACCAGGGAGCATTGAAAGGGAAAATGTTGATTCAGTTCATGCTCAAATAGTATAAAGATTTCTTCATAAACGCGCCTATGGATCTTCCATGTGAATGGTCGCATGTGATAACAGTATAGTAGTAGTAGTAGTAGTAGCAAAACAAACTTGAATGGATTCTCTCTGGTTGATGCTGGTGGTCAGCAGGAAAGAAAAAAATCCTTGTTTCGATTTGTAGACAACAGCAATCGTGAATTTGATGGGTGACGCACTAAAAATGCGAGGAAAAAAAGCAAAAAAACTGATATCGCGTGTGTAATAGCGTGTTTCAACTTTGCAGTGTTTTCTTTTTCTCTGTTTGGCTTCCCTCTCTTATAGAGAGATTGAATAGAGTTGCTCACACAAGAACAAGGAACACGATTATTAAATATTATTATGACTCTGCTATTACTACTCCTATTGAACTTGCAATTCAATTCCGATATGAACTTGTAAGCTTTTCCTTATCAGAATAAATCTTCTGCTTGAAATGTTTCTAGTGCTGGGACTGATGATACACTGCATATCTTCATATACAGTCTCCCTTTACCTCTTGATTCTGCACAAGTTTTTAATACACACTTGCTTCCATGAGCATCTACCTACGAAATGTATTATTGTAGCAGTATTTTTTATTTAGCAACAGGAATGTGTATTCCCATGTGGGTTTCTCCGAGTGCATTTAAATCAAAAGAAAACAGGAGCGACTCAAAAACGAGAAAGAGCACACACCACTACAACTACCGCAAGTCCATGTCAGCTATCTCCAGAGACAGAAACAATGTATGTATATAGAAGAGAACGAAAACCAAGTTCCGCACCACTACCACACACTCTTGTCCTTTACAATTTGGAGTGTGTGACACACAACCAAAATGTTTTTGTATCATATGGGTGGAGAAACTTGTTTTGGGTCCGTTTCTACTTTTTTCTGCTCTCTTTATTACTTTTTCTTGCTTTGTATTTATTGAAAATTGGAATTGCGGAAACGAGAAAATGTGAACGAGCAAGATATGTAGTAGTAGTAGTAGCTGGTTATTATAAAGTGTGTAGAAGCGTACACATATGTATTCAACGCACACAAGATGACGACGAGAAGCGAGACAGCTTTGGTTCGATGTGAGCTCTTCCCTTTGCGAATCTTTACTGAGAGGATACTTTTCCGTTGCTTTCGTACAAATTCACTCTGCTGGCACCCTTATGTGTGTGTGTAAAAGAGATACGGTATGATACATACATGAAAAGCCGGATGAAATCTCGTGTTGTGCTACTCTGGAGAAACTAGTTTCTGGAACGCAGTAGCAGCCTCTCTCTGAGTAACTGGACAAAGAGCCGAGTTCTTCTCGTTTTCCCCTTTCTTTCTCCAGATAATGTATTTTCACAGGGAAACGTCCTTTCTCCAGTAAGTGGGCTCCAACAGAGTTTTTCCTCAACAAACAACACCACTCACTCACAACGAGAATGGAGTCTCCAGCTCAAAGTAAAAAATTATACGGAGACTATATGCTAATGCATGTCATGTCCCCCACCAACTGCACCAGCACTCACTCACACCCAAACGGAGAGCCAAAACCTTGGAATATTAGCATTGCCACTTTCTCCAGACGAAGAAGAAGAAGAGATGCTGCTTCCTCTTCCGTTTTTCGTTGATATCTACCACCGACTGTTTCGAGGAAAAAAATCCTATTTTTCCCAGAGAAAATATAGCTAGTTATGTATTCACATAAAAGAGAGAAGGACAAAAGTGAAAGGACCAGTGGCGAAAATAAGCCTCTTGCTGACTAAGAAAATGTTGCTGGTGAAATGCAAGATTTTACTCCTTCTTCCCAAAAATTATGTATTTTCCATTTTATAAAAGAGAAAGGAGAGGGTCCAAGAAAAGCTATGAAAATATATCAAAAGAAACCTCGTTTAACTCTCCCTCAAATCTAATAAATTGTGTTTCTCTTTTCCCTGTTTTCTTTTTCGGTGAAAAAATTGTATGGGTAACGACAACACTGCGTATTTATGATTATATGCACGGGAAGAAAGCGTAAATGGGTTTAGACTTACAAACATAGAGATACACTCACAAAATATGATGATATGTTTTTATCTGGAAATGAAATCTCACCAAAGAAAAAAACACCACTTTTTATATTGTACTACGTTTTTGGAACCTGAAATCTAACTGCGCGTCTCACCAGCATGAGGGGCTACTATTTATACGCAATAAACCGTTTTTTCTTTAACTATTTCAACACAGAGTATCATTTGCTTTGCTGGGTACACATTTTCTTTGCTACATTCTTGAGTAAATACAGCAGGACTGCAACAGCAAGCGTATCATCGCATGGGGTTAATGATACCCTCTGGAGTTTTTCCCAAATCTTATCATCGAAAAAAATACAATAAATATATGCATCTATACAAGTGTGTAGGTACTCACGATCAGCGTATATTGTATGTGTGTATGCATGTGCTCCACAAACAAAACCGAATGTGCAATAATAATATACTACTCTTCCTAGTAGGAATCTCCAAATATAAAAAATGGAAGGGCTATATTCAAAAATTGCATACAAAGCAGTAGATGAAAGACATCATCATCATCAACAACAACGGCCTTCGTCAGCAGCATATCATCTTTCATATCCAATCTATTCAAGTTATTGCATAAGAAAAAATATTATAGTGAAAAGGTTTCTCCTTCCGACGACGATGATATGATGAATACCAAGAAGAGAGAATGAAAATTGGCGAGAAAAGTATTACAGTATGCATCAGCATGAATAAAAATTTATATGGAAAGGATGATTGTTATGATGATAAACCAAGTCCTTACAAAAATTCATTTTCTCCCAAGATGCTTGCTATTCAAGAACGAGAAAGCCTCGCTCAAGTCTTCAAGATGATACCAAAAAAGTAGCTAGCAAAGAACATGAACCCCTCGTGCTTTCTGCTGGTGCCGCTGACCCACAAACTTACGACGCAAAAAGAAGCAAGGAAAAAAAACTCCATCTCAATAATGCATTTTAATTCTGCAACAATAGGCCGAGTTGCATCAGACAAGAAATGAAAATGGGATGTTGATGTTGGGAAAATTAGCAGTAAAATGGGGGATAATTACATACTACTTTGAAAATTTGCACTGCATGGTCTACTCTACTCAAATCGAGTCGCTCACACACACATAAAAAATCTTCCTTGCTCGCTTGCTCGCAACTGTTTTTTTTTGCACGAGTACATTGGATTGAATTGAGTCTAGAGTTGATTGTCTTCTCTCCTCTGCGAATTTGTGATAGTGAAAAAGGACGAGCCACGCAAATTCCTATAATCATCATATTTCTATATATTGCTTGCGATATCGTTAGTGGATAAAAATACGAACCTATGCACATCAGTAAACATGCACGAGTTCCAAAATAGTTTTATGATCATGATGAACTGATGCTCTACAACAAGTCACTGAGGACCATTGATGATGTGATGCAGTAGTATGATGGTGCTGGCTGATAGACCAGACTCGTTGATATTTTTTGTCGACGAGATCATGATAACTCTTTGCGGCAAGCAGTGTGTAAGTAGCCCATGTAAATATTGCAAAAAGAAGCATAAAATTATTACGATTATCAATATACATAAAACGAAGAACAAGGGAAAAATTGCGTTGTGATGATGAGTTCAAATCCCTTGTCTTTTTCATCACTCTAATCATCAACTTGCATATATTTAGCGTGCACACATTTTTTGCGATCGATGCACCTTTGTCCAAATATATACATTTCTGCGTGTATATATATCCTCAATTACAATCTGCTTTTTAGAATAACGAGCAAGATGAGAGAATAAAAGAGGAGCAGGTCTCTTGAGGGCATCTAATCTTTCAAACGTTCACCGCCCCTTTTCCGTCTTACTTGTTCTGAACACACATGAATATGAATACTGAATGAGTTTAGTGCATGTGTACGAACGTACGTACCTTGTGTTCTGGTAGCTGCCAATCTTGTTGTTATTAACCTGACTATCATGTGGCTGGAATAAAAAACGTCCGGCAGTTGCAGTTTTTATCAACGAGAATTTACTACGTTTACGCTACGGCGCATCAGTTTGGGATTTGCTCGGGTCAACTTTTTGCGTCTTATGAATTTTTATAATGAATGATAATAGCTGTAAATTAATAATCTCAATTTTTTTCTGGTCTGGTCGAGAAGAATTGGATGAAATGACATGAATGAGGCTCGACAACATGAGTATAATAATTGTAGGTTGATATATAGCATATATTTGCAAGATGCAGACGTGGTGGGTTGAACTGACCTGATATTAATCGTTTTCTACTGCGTTCACGTATCATGTTGTAAGGTGCCTTTGATGAGTACTTTTTGCGCATCATAAAATATATTTTTATTAGCATTTCGCCGATTTACAATTTATGACGCCATGTCGACTTGGCGTAGTCTAACTCTAGTTAACTAACCATTATAGTTAGAAAATCCTCGATCATAGAAAAAATTTAAAGGTTGCATTATTTTTTTTTCAAAATGACCCCTGAACCACAAAAGGTTTAGTTCGATAGTTCATTTTATGCTATATATTTGATAGATTTATATAAAACAATCGAGACGCAAGTCTTTTAAAGGGCACACTGCTGGTAGAAACTGAAAAGGGCAAACGATATGTTCATCACAAAAGAACGTTATACGTAAAATATGTTACACAACCATTTTTTGTTTGATACGTTTTCAAAAAACAGCACACCATTTGATGCTATTCTTACACAGAAGAAAGAGCAAGATGGATTGCAGTGCAAGCAAAAAAAAACCTTTCCCTGATGATGCCAGCTGGAAAGCTTGAAAAAAGTTGGGCACATACTTTTTTTGCTTTGATGTGTTGAAATGTTCCCCTTTCCAAGGGAAGTCCATTGTCTCATGCTCATTTTGTCCCACTTTATTTGCCAGCAGACAAAAGGTACGGAACAGAGTAGAAAGGTTTGTGTGTGTGACATGGAATATATTCCATATTATTCCTAGCCTATTTTTTTGTCTTTGTGTCGTATACGCTTACAACCTTAACAAACTCTGTAATATCGAGGTCATGTAGTACATGCCATGAATGAGATGATAAAAAGCTTTCTTGTGGTCCAGAAAATAGCAGGTAAAAAATAGTTGTGTAGTAGCAAGCATATAGAGAGCGTGTGTGGAGCGTCCCATTTCAAAAATTCTTTGCTTGCTCACTCTCTCGCCTCCATTTTCTAATATTGTGACACCAGAAGAAGAGGAGGGAAAAAGTGGCAAGGATCCCTTTTCTTTTCGTAGGACAGTTGTAGAGGACACTTTAGTAAGCATGAAAAGAAAATGTCCAGGACAGGGACACTATCTTCCAGATCCAGTGAGCAAACACAGCAGTCTTTCCCAAGCAGGATAAATAGTTTCACTTCTCAGAAATAAGTAGACGTGATATGTATGTGGGTATAGTACTGGAAACTAGATAAGCGAAGAAGACGAGAGGAAAGAAAGCTTGGAGAAAATAAAAATATGCGGTATACAATGCACACACAAAATCCTTGTACTTATAGACAATTCCAGTGTCTGTCTCTATCCATGCAGTCAACGTGCATAACATAGGAAGTAGAAAATACAGGTTTTATTGTAAGTGAAGACACAGACTATAGTTCAGAACAAGAAGAAAAAATAGCTCCTTGCACATCTCTCCAGAGTTTTCTCCTTATACTACGAACTTACTACTATACGCTTAGAATTTTACTTGGACATTTTCCAAAAATGATGACGAAAAAAGTGCCATGTTGAAACGAAGAGAAAAAGGAAAGACGGCAGTAGTACTCCGTTGTCTTCCAGCTTCAGCTATATTACCATATTGCTGGTTCCAGTTCCAATGCCAATAAGTACATTTAGACAATGTAAGTATGGAAGGTACATACATACATGTATGTATCTGTGTGTGGTAAAAAAACGTATAGCAGAGCGGATATGGCAAGTACTTTCTACATACATTTCTATACATGTGAGATAGATGAGCATTTTTAAGAGAAAGCAGTAGTAGTGGTGAGGGTGCTGTGTGCACAAACCTTTTTTGGAGAGGAAGATGAAGAGGAGACTGAGGAGAGAGAAAAAGCGTTCGGAATCAATAGAAAAAAAGATTGTCGTGTGGGATATAAATTGAGGAAGAAAACAGAAGAAGCTTTCTCAACTGTTGGAAATCGATACGACCCCTTTTGGCTCGCTTACAATGTCTAACTACTACACTCTCACTGTTTAAGTGAGTAATATCATCAGGATCTCATCGCGTTGGTATAGTGCTACATTCATAGCACCAGCAGCAGAACAGCTATTCTTTTTTTCACAATTTTTTCCTTTCTATTTTGTAAGTTCAACTCTCCACTTTATAGAAAAGCTGGAAGCTTAACTCAAACTTTCTCGTATTTTTTCCACGTAGATTCACATTCTTTAGGGAAAAGTTGCCACCATAATCGTCATCCTCATCAGGAGCAGTATAACAGGAGAAAAAAAAAGATTTTTTATCTTGGTGCTGCTACTCCTGCTCTGTTCCTGATGTGTTATGCCATTAGTTTCATTTCTTTCTCACGTTTCATCTTTCATCATCATTATTAAAAGGAAGGAGGATGAATAGTTATGGATGATATATATCTCATTTTTACCATATTAATTGCCCACCTACAAAGGTGCCTTCCTTTCCCAAAGAGAAGAAAAATTGCCGACGGTTGTTAGTGTTTACGGTGTGTTATTGATGGCATGTTGTCACTCCAAAACGATTATAAATGACAGCCCGAGGGACAACAAATTAGTACGGACTACCCGTTCACCATCATCAGCCATAAGAGAAAGGTGCACGTTGTAATTACAACTTGACAATGTGCAAAATATGAGAATAGATTAACTTCATTTTGTTGAACATCCATCAATTTCATCTAGCTGGAAAATTCTGGAGACACAAGCCATGATGTTTTTACAATTCCACGTGTCTCATCATATCGACTTAAGTCCCCTTCAGGCTAATATGTCCAAGGCCGCTTGCTACAGGATTCATGCATACTAATTTAACTCAAAACAAGATTATCGAAAAAGAGACAGCCTTTCCCCTGCGCATACATACACGGTCTTGTCTTATGAAACGCATGGAACCTATTCCACGTCATTTCACGAGAAAGTTCTCATTTCAGCGTGTAGGCGTAAATGTGGGTGTATGATTCAAAAGATACTTTGTAGTAGTATAACCTGCAATAATTAGTTTCATCCGCAAGCTTTATTGTGACAACAATGCTCATCATATTTTGATAAACTATGGCATCCTGTTATTATGAAACACTGTCTGTCATGAGGAAAGACTATTCTGGATAGTCATCAGGAAAGCTTTAATGCGTTAACGAGATTGTAAAAAGTAGGACAAGTATCACAGCAGTACAAGTTGACTATTGGACCTTGCAATACCGTTTTAATTAAGTTACAAGCATACTCAAATATTGTTTCAAGTGTTTCATGCAAATATGAACGCACTTCTATATAAGTTTGAAGTTGTATTTTTATTATATCAAGCAAAACAATTTTAAGCAAAAATCAACGTGTGCTGGCTGAGTATATTAAATTGAAATAGAACTAAAAGTCTTTTAGGGTTTGAACATCTGAATCAAAACTTTTTGGTGCAAAATGTAATTTAGAAAATCATAAGAGTCAATCCGCTCCCCATTCAAATCCCATCAATTTATATACTTTTACTGCATTAAAAGCCAAGCTAGTATTACCCTCTTGCACTCCCCTTCCTTTTTCCTTGTTGCAACTGCATATTCAAAAGTTTTTTTATTACTTTTCTCAACTGTGATTAGTTTCTTATCGTATGTCTGGAGAAAGGCCACGTTCTTTCGTGTTTTCAAGAGCACAGAATAACTATGAACTCTGCAAGCTAGTACGAATGCTACCGTCAGCCGAAAGTCTTTATTATTTCAAGAATCAAAAGTGTGAAAGAAAGCGGAGGGTGACGTGGTAGAAATTTTTCAACTTAGTTGAAGCAAAGGAGTGATTCCATTTACCGAGTCATCAAATCGCATCAAAATCACTCAATTAAAATAGGAAATGTTTTCCAATATTCGACTATCGTCATTTCTCGCCATCAGTTTTTTCCCTTTGTCAGCTTCGCTTAGAGCAAAATCTGACTTGGCTTGAACTTTGTCATTTTTTATTTCGTTCAATGCTTTATGTTCAGATGCTGAATAAAAATGTCTGGACGTTGATGGCACTGCCTTCAGCAAAGTACATGGTGAATCGTGAACACAACTTACAAAGGTTATAAGACGGCTATAAACTGAACATCTTTTCTTGCTCTGCTCTTGAACCGAAGGAATCCATTAGAAATTTTTATGAAACGGAGAATGCATATGAGTGAGTATATCGCATATATGTGTGTCTGCTTCTATATTTTCAAGAGCAAACGAAAAAGCTACGAGAAAGTCCAGTTCAGGAAGCCAAGTAAAAAATGCATGCTTGTATTGGATTTCGCTTCTTTCTTTCCTCTTCTCATCTCGATGTGTGTACAAGTGTACATTTATAACGCGGATCATCATCAATGGCGAAATGACTTTTGATGTTCCAACTCAACGATTCCCCCGAGTCCATTTCACTGGCCACACATTCACATTCATTTTTTTCCTTTTGCCTCCCCCTCCTTTCATTTCTCAAAGCAGCCACTATCATTACCCCAAGTCATATTGTGTAGTAGTAGTAGTAGTAGTAGAATTTATTGTAGGCTTATGGGGCCAGAGGCCCATGGAGCCCATACACTTTTTCATTACAAAGTTACAATTTTGGTCGTGAGTCTTGTATAATATTTCTATGATTAGGTAGTTCATTGAGTTTTTGAATATAGGAAAGTATTGAAAAGATAGAGTTGCATAACTTAAAGCTAGCATGAGACGAGTAACGAATCAGAAATTAAATATTCACATTAAAACAATAAATATTAACAAAAAGTGTAAATCTTAGTTTGAACTAGAGAGTAATAAGCGGTAGAGACTAACATAATTAACTATATTAGAATCACGGTCGTGCCAATAATATCTAGAGACAGGTAGAAAATTTGCATAATTTGAACCGAATGGAGTTGTGACTCTTGGATATGTTACAGGATAATCTCTTAAGCTATAGTAACTATTTTCTTGTTATTTTGTAGTTTACTTTATATATGTATCTTAAGCTGTATTGCGTAATTCTATTGCTTCTAATGGCAATTGACGCGATGAGCAAGACTAGAGCAGCCTGGAAATTATTTCAAAAGTGGGTTTTAAGATTACTTATTATAAATAAAGAGACTTTATCCCTAATACTAATAATTGTGTCGTTAATTTTGTCGAGAATTTGATCATTGTCGTTACCTGGTTGTATGTACACTCCACACACTATAATTGTTGTACTCTCAATACTTACCCTAATGGCAATAAAGTTGTCATTGAGCTCTATGATTTCACGTAAAATAAATAGATCGGAGCGGTAATAAATAGCTATCCCACCTATCCCCCTTCCTCTATTCGAAACCCTGGTGGCTAATTTATATACTCTTTTATATCTAGACAATAAACTAATTTCCTTGACTGTCTCTTCCCATGTCTCGTAAACACAAATAATATGGTTTTCAAGTAAGAATTCGCTATCCTGTTTGTTCATGATAGAAAAGTTTGACATACCTTCTACGTTCCAGAAAAGAAGTTTGATACTTTTATGTATCAAATGTTTTTGTAATTGTCGCTGACTGCAATTCAGTCCACACTCCTCGCTTTATGGACGAGCTGACTCCGAAAGTGCATCCTCAGCGAAAAAATAGTCTTTGCAACAGGTTGATATAATATGAGAAAAATATACACGCACGTCACTGCACTTTTTATGACAGGATGTTATTTAACACTCTATGAGTTTGTTATCTGGGTCGCTTTTGAAAATTTGCTGTGGTAGATAAGTTCTTGGTTTTGATAAATTTTATGGCGTTCCTCGGGAACTGACACGAAATTAAACTCAAGAACTGACTTGGACATACGTCCGCTTCGCTTGGGTGACAGAACAAGACCAAGTCATATTGTGCGTGAATATAGACGCTTTATTTGACGGAACTCAAATGACTCCAACATCTTCCTTTCTCAAATCGAAAACATTTATAAACGAAGGACGCAACTGCAAGTAGTACGTGTACACGTGAGCTTTCCCCCGAAAAAAGGAAATGGTAAGAATGGATGCAATTGAATAGAAATATGATATCATCCTCTGTTTACGATGTGCACTTCACTCTCAAATGAAGAACGTTATATATATATAGGGAAAGCGTATATCATTATCATTTGTAACTTTGCTATCATCTGCAGAACAAACAAAAAAAACGAAACAAAATATGATTATCTCATTTCACTTCCGCACTTATGTGTAGTCATGCTTAATAGTCCTCCATGCGCAGGGCCGCAGGAGAAAATCACGAGTAGTAACAAAATCCGAGTTTCCCAGCAATTCCAAATTGGAATTTACTTTTAATCGTGACTGCTGGAGCAAACTTAAAATGTCAAGGATAGAAGAGCGATACCACAGTATCAGCTAAGACTGAATGCTCAGCATAAGCTACGAAAAAACTTTTTCGATTTTTGTCGTATAATAACATTGAATAAGAGATGTAATTCAACATTCACAGATCTACAATGTCGGACTCGAAAGGCCAGAATCCTAGAGGATGTACAGGTTTACTCGTGTTACCGGTCACGATGTGAACCTCGACTCGACGGCACATTGCAAGTAAGAGAAAAAAAGTATTAAAGAAGAGGATTTTCTTCCTCTTCGATAAAAACCTAATCTCCACTTTGCCGCGAACTAATAGTCATCCGAGACTTAAAAAAGAGATGGATGGATCTCTAGATAACAAAAAGAAAAAAAGAGCCTTTACTTATATTCATGCTCCTCCATTCTAGTCAAAACTTGTCTGTAAGTAAGTACTAAGGAAAAAACGTTAAATTAGAAAAATAGGATATATGACGCAAGATAAGTTTTTCTTTCTACTTTCCCCTTCTCCAATTTCTCTTTTCCCTTTTTTCAGACTTTGAAAGACTCATCATAATCCACAACGTTTTCATCATTCTGCTGCATTGGGCGGCATCAGCACATTTCATGGCGACGATAATGCTGATGGAATGGATGTATTCATTTCACCTTTTCTCGTTCCCTTTTCCTTTCATATTTCTCCGTTTTCATCTTTCAAAAACAGAGACGGTGCTTCTTAAAAAACAAGGAAACAACACAAATCCCATCCTTTTTCCATGAAGACAACTAATCGACATTTCAAAAAAAGATCTATACCACATGACAAGCACAGCTTTTGCTGGTGAGAGATAGGATTTTGAGTGAGTGAATGTTACATTATACGTACACAAAGTTTTGTTGGTGTTACCCAACCAGGATGTTTTTGAATCCAGGTATGCATTAAAGAAAGTAGAATTCTGCATATTTCAGGAGATGAAGGAACAGCATTTAAATTCATCATTATTCATCCCTCCTCCATCCATCCTTATATGCGCATCGATTATTCATCCCATTCAAAACAGCTATCCGTATAATAGAAAAACTTTTCTTCTTCTTTAGCACAACAACTTATCATAAACTATATAAGAAAGAAAAGGAGATGAAAATCCATTGAAATTGGAAACTGGTTGGTACTATTCCATCCATCCACAACATTTCCATTCGAAACAAATCTAGCGTTAGCGTAAAGTAGTAGAGTCAGCTTTGCAGGTGTGTGAATATCTTAGCCTTCGATCCTACATATTTAAAAGTTATCGTCTTTTTTTCCTGCATGTTATCTGAATTTGGCATTCATATTCGTGGTATCATTTTCATTCACTACGAAAGTGTATGACTGTCGCCTACACTCTCCGCAAAAGTCAACGCTATATTTTTCCAGAATAAATAAAAAGAAAGTCTCAATGTGTGTGCATGATGAAGTCAACAACATATCTCCCCTGGAAAAAAACTGAAGACTTGATTTAGAAGACTGGGTTCTGTTCGCTTACCATATACTTTTACATTGTACATATAATACGCTTTTTTTACTTCTGGAGTGATCTGAAAACTTTTTCTACGCGAAACAAAGCTGGATTTTTTTTTCGGAAAAAGAAGCTCACAAACCCAGCCAACCATCTCATCCAAACTTTGTCTTTTGATAACGCACGCACGTTGCATAACATGCACATCTCTATACACACATTCAACATCATTGCCCGTCCCCATGTTGGTTCTGCAGACTGGAACGGAAATACTCATTTCTTATTTTTTAGTAAAGACCAAGACAACCCGGACTTGATATTCTAGACAACCACTTGAGAAACAGCCTCTGTAAAGCATGCCATGAGAGTAAGTATATCCGTAGGATTTTAAGACTCAAAATGGACTAGACGGGAAAGAAAGGCAACGATATTATAGAAGATGGAGCACATGCATGCATCAAGTCGCGTCGTGCCAGTGTTGAAACGCTGGGGAAATCTCTTTTTTTTGTCTGCCAAAGAAAATTAAAGTAAAAGGTCTTGAGCAAAACACACAACTAAAAAAGTATATATAAAAAGTTTGTTTTGTGCAATGCTAGTATTAATAGGTACGTGATGTAAGTACTCGTGAAAGAGAAAGTCCAAAATATATTTATTTTCCAGACAACCAACAAATATGTTGCAAGGAAAAGACACAGAGATTATTATGTTGGAGGAGTCATTCTGCTTTGTCAATAAAATAAAAACGCGATGGAAAAGAAGAAAAACACATACGTGACGTTGCATATTATATTTGATGTCTCAAAAGTACTCTCTCATTACTCCGTATTAATTTTATGAGCAATTTTTCACCCTACAATTAGGATGGAAGAACACGGTTCCTCATGAATAAATAATATTTTTCAAATATTACAAGAAACAACACAAACATACACATAACATAAAAGTAAACCATGTAGCAACATGGAATGGGAAATAATTTTTCTGCTGCGTTGACCTCACAAGTCAGTGGCACTCCAGCATAAACTGAGTTATTGTCTACCACTGTACTTTATTTCTACTCCTCATGAGCACATAAATGTTGAAAGTAAGTATAGTATGGTATTATAAAAAGAAATGGAGTTCTGGCCAGGAAATGATCTCACATTTCTGGTAAAAACGGTACATTTCCTTCCGTTTCTATTGTCGATGGCCTAATTCAATGAGCGGTACTGGTGAAAATAAGCATTTCGAGTGGAAGAAGAAAAATAGGGAGACAAAATTATTGTGAAGGGGAGTAAATTTCGGAAAATGAATTGGAGCTTTTCTTCTTCTTAGACTTGAAAAATACTCACCGACAAAAGGAGGAAGGCTATATACATGTCCGTGGTATAGAGTCGCCCAACCCCAACCCAATACAAAATAAATTTTCGGGGAGCACATCAAAATCAATCGAACCCTGGCCAGTACCACAACTAACAGCACCAGTAGAAAACAAAACCGATAAAAAGAAAAAGTGAGATGGGGAGACTCAAAAGACAAACTTTTTCTCAGGGTGTTTTACATTGCTTTTCTCTCTCGGTTGCACAAGGATTTTTTTAGAGAATGAGTGACAATTTTCGATTGACAATGTAGTGAAACTTTTCTCATACAAACCTCAATTTACGACTGTCTCCACCATTTATTCCATTCTGTCTTTAGATATTGCTCCAAAGAGGGAGGTATTTTCTTTTGAGAAAAACGATACACAAAGTTGGGGCGGATTAGATTCTTTGACTTAACTCAGCGTTAGCCCCGCTATTGCTTTTTTCTGTGACAAGAAATAAAACTATTTTCTAGCATTTTTGTTGTTCCTATATATGTTTCCAGTCCGACTCCTTGCACAGAGATGATCGTCGATCGTCCTAATGTTACCCAGCTGGGCTTTTACCACCACCACAAATAATTTTCTCCCGTTTACTTAAAATGGCCACAAAAATACTTTTCTGACACCTCTTGCGCACTCCCATTATTTCTAGTTCTCACTTTTATCTATAAAACACATTTATGTAACTCTTTCAGTCGACACCCAACCCCGTAACTTTTCATATTTATGTAGGTGAGTACACGGGAAAACAAAAACCAATCACATCAATCTTCTTTATGAAACACTGAAACCCCAGTTTAGTGATATTTTCCAGATGATTGGAAAAGTTTTGAAGCGTATGAATACAAAGATACTCCAAACTTGAAAAAATCAAACAACATACTATTCTCAATTTTTCAAGTGCACCACTTTTCCTTTCCACCAGATTATTTAAAACCAAGCTTTCAAGCAGTGCTAAGCTGAACTGTGTAGCTCTGATCTTTTTGTTTCAAAAACATGATAAACTACAACTTGCACTCTTTTGAAGCTCACACAACAGGAGTATAACACGGGAAAGTAAGCAAGTTTACAAGTTGTGCATTAAAAATTCAAAAGCTTAAAAGCTTTTTTACAGAGTCAAAAAAGTAGTACGCTATTGGAAAAACTACTAGCTCCAGCATATATACAAAGGCAAGATATGAAAAAAGCATACAAAAATCCTATTTTCATAGGAACAGCATCCTCTGCAAAACATTTTAGACACAAGTTCGCAGTTTATTCTTAGAAAGGCATTGAATGAATGCTGAATAACTCAGTAAATTGCTCTTTGCTACTTCCTTAAGTACCATGTGACGTACGTACTTTCACATTTGCCTCAGGTACGTATACTTTTTGGTCTGTCACAACGCATTCATCATCATATATAAAATGCGTGGTGTGCTACGAAAAACTCCATGACTAATCCCAAATAGTATACCTGTAAACTCAATTCCGGTTAGGAATAGAAGGAGCACTACTTAAAATTTGCATATTTTTATCCTTCCCCTTTTTCAGTGTCCAAACATACGCGTTGCTGATTGTGATTCCATGATTATCAAAAGAAAGAAGGTTTATAGTATGCAAATCAGTTGTAAGTATAGGAAAGAAGTCGTGGTTGAGAAATGGAGACGGAGTTGCATTTATTAGAATGGCGTCTACTTTTCAAGCCGAGCAAAATGTTGGAAGGTGTGATGCTTCCATTTTTGGAGTTTCTCCTTAGATGATGATAAAATGTGCTTGCCTCGCATACAATATTATTACAAACATGATAAGCAACATCCAACGTCAAGAATATTAGGAGCACTTTGACTAGCTCTCATACCCCCATTAAGGTCATTACTGGTGGAAGAAACAGGCCTTTGAAGTGTGTGCATGTAGTATATGCAGCTTTTGAGACAAGGCAGCATTCCGCTCTTTGCTGTCTGCTCCAGCCATATGATACTCTGATACTTTCCGAAAGGTGGCACATTCCCATAACCTTGTGGGTTAACCGACCCCGTAAAAGTCAAAAGTTAAATTTCTGTTGAAGCTGGTGGTTATATAATATACATACTCGTTTCACCCTGCTCCGTTCTACATGACCGTATGTGAGCAGGATAATATGCTTTTGTCGAGAGCATTCCACTAAGGATTCCTTTCTATTTAATCTTATTAAAGTAGATGAAAAAAATGAGAAAGTTCCAAGGCCACCACTCACAACCATCATAAAACTTTCATTTCAAATTAGAATAATTGAATAGCAAATTCGTAATTCTTAATCAAGTTTGTCCCTGTCACCAGCTGAACTTTCTCCATATGTATATGGTCGACTTTTCTTTTAATTCGATGCTGTAATGTGAGCTCTTTGTTGTTTGAACTCGTCTTTGAAGAGTAGAGATGAGTTTTACTCTTTTCTAATTACAAAAGTTGCACACAGAGCTTTACCTCTCGTAAGTATCTACATATTTTGGAGAAGAAAGGAAGCAAACATCAAAACAAGCTCTTACATGACCATTTTGGAAGATAATAGCAGGTGTGAACACGTGCCGTGAAAGCATTCATACAACAAACAAGGTCGCACTTCATTATGAACTCCCAAAATAGAATTTTGCGAATTCAAAACATTTCGACTTTTTATATATGTACATATATAGGGCATATTCCAAAGTAATAAGCTATTGGCTATGGCACCCCATTTGTGCGTTCTGCCGATGAAAACTACATGTTCCGATAATATACTACTTCATGTAGATATACATAATACAACGCATAAAATACATTAGGGATAGAATATAAAGTACTATATATAATATGTACAATATATATTGCAGAGATTGCTTTTGAAAACTATTCTCTTATTCGCTTCAATAGAAAAGGAGTCCAGTAGCTCATCAGGAATGCAGATTAAAATTTCAAAGGAATACAAGCCTACATACATTCCTTTCAGTGTAATGTTTCAATAATACATACTTTCATACAAGCTATTATGTACATAAAGAATATACCCAACGCTCATGTACCACAGCATATACAGTTGGTTGAGAGTGACTTTCTCCAACATGCATACATCGCATCGGCACGGGGAAAAGTAAAGGGAAAGATGCTGGAGGCTGACGATAATATTATGTGGCCTTGCTTTCCCTTTGCAAGCCTCCTTGCTTTTGTTATGATCACACGAAAAGGATCGATACTCGACGAGTGGAATGAGAGTAGCTCACACAAAAAATTCTCTACTGCAACAAGCATGCAGTGGATATATAGATGCTTTTCATATATATATAGTGCGTGGATAGCAGTGGTGAAGGTGCGGAACAGTAGTAGTATATAGTAGGATGATGCAGCGAAGAGAGATGATGACGATGATATGATGATAGAAAAAGCAAGCGGTGGAGAATAGAAGAAAAGAAGATACTGGAACCTGTACTTTTACAGTCATACATACACGTATTACACACACGCGTAATCTTTGTAATATAGCACAACTTTTTTTCTTCTGGAACCAACAAAACATGTCTACTAGTATAATGCCTAGGTATTAACATTTTACGTTTTTTACATTCTTTTCTAGATGCTTCAGTCAACATTCTATAAGCAATATAACTTTTAGATTTGTTTCCTAAACTAAAAGCAATCCCACATTATGTTCAATGTAATGTTTTCTTTTCTTTTTCCGGCAAAAATGTTTCTTTGGTCTACCTCCAATTCAATCGAATTGAATGAAAGTAATAATTCGATTGCTGGCTGACCCACTTGAAATTTTCTCACAAAAAATCGCATGCTATTTGGGATATAGGTGGTTGGATGCTTACGTCAGGAAAGTGTTTTCGAATCTCTCCTCCGTGGTAGAAAGAAAAAAAAGTAAAGTGTTGTGGAGGTGAAGCGTAGGAATAATGTCTACCGGTAAATATATCTACTATGTACATAACATAAGCAACATTCCCGAATCCCAACTTCAACTCAAAGGAATTGGATCACATGCCATGCATACCATATCAAGGACAAAAATGAAGGCAAAAAGATTATATACGATCGTATTGAATTAAAGTTCCTCTCAACTTCTCCAGTCAGACTTTACGAAACCAGGCACGACAGAAAGTTAAGGGCCAAACCAACCATGGAACTTAAGGTAGTTTGTTTTTGCTTGGGGTATTGGGGAAAGGCAAAATAAATTGGAAGAATTTCATCCTAATATAATCATTTCGTAAAGTAAACACACGATATGGATATGACACCATGTCATAATATAATATATCTCGATAGAATACTTGATTGAAGCCTTACATGTATGGATATCGACTTCATTTTCAGATTAAGAGAAGTCGCATTTACTCTTGTGGCTGAAGCCCGATGAAGGTAATCGAAAAGTACTTTATAGTTGAAGGGAAATGATGAAAATGTATAAATCTCATTTTTGAAAGATTTATGCGCGTGGGATCATGATGATGATGATGGAAATAGGAAAGTGCATATTGTATTTTTAGTTGGAATAGAAATAATTGAGCTATGAAATTTTTGCATGAAATATGACAGGAAGGAAGCGACTATCATATCAAATCGACTGAAGAGCCAGATAGGGGAAAGCATACCAACGAAAGTCACGAAAGGCATAACCTCAAACCTAGTAGACCAGACTCAACTCGAAAAGGAATGCAACTTTTCGATCTAGACACTTTTCCACGAAACGAACCCGTAGATCATGCGGAACCGCAACTACTACACTTGGGAAATTTCATTTTGTTCATTCTTCTACTTCCCCGATGGCGAGTTCAACATCATTATGGGATAGCAAAAGCAACATTATTTTTGCATCTCTTCTCAGCTCTATTGCAATTCTTTCTGCATCTTGGAATCAGGCGGAAGTCAAAGCCTGGTTGATGTTGTGGTGTGCTTAAAGCATATGATTTTAAACTGAATTTGAACTTTATTATAGGTCTACTTCCGTATACTGCTGTTGCATAATTCTGAAATCCGAGCATCTTTCCATACGGCCATGCACCCTTATCATCACATCACAACGATTTTGTGCTTTCAAAAAAAAGTTAATTTATACCATTCATGGAATTCTCTACGTCAAACATTTTTTTATTTTATGGGACGATGACGTGGGCTCATTCAAGCAGAAAAACAGATATGCATTTTGCTCCACACTCACAAGAAGACGTGTGAGGGAAAGGACGAGAGTGACAGTAAATCCCATATGATCCTCTCCTTTCAAAATGAACACATTATTAAAGAACGAGGTTGGTAATGATAAAAAGGAGCTATTTTGTCGACATCGCATACAAAGCAATCATTGCTATTATTATTATTGTTGTTGTGTTTAAAATGTGAAGTGATCTTCTGCAAACACAATGTACACCCCCAAAGCTCCAGATATTAGACAAGGCTCAATATATATTTGCACATGTACGTGCGATATACACAAAGAGAAGACAAAGGAAGGACAAAGGCATGAGGAAAAAGGTCGTTTCAAGAAGCCATTCAAAATCTAACGATCAAGATAGAGCAGTCCCATTCCATGTCCGTATATTTCACTATTATTCCGCATAGCATGCCTTAAACTATATATAGTACAGTTGCAGCAACGAAACAACAACAACAAACCCAAAGTGAGCATCTACTATTTCTCTCTCTCTCTCTGCTTCTTTTCAAATGCAATGTATTTACAAAATGTGTATTGCTTAGTACACGACTCCTTTTCGCAATTTGGGAAACAACTAAAAGTAATTGCACCATCAAGAAAACGGACTACTCTATAATAACGTTGCACTCATATCATAATACGCGCAGCACGAAAGAGAAAAGGGACAAGATAATATAAGCACGAAATATCACAATAGAATAGAATGGATTCCCTTCCGTATGGAAGTGCCACACATTTGAGTACGAGTAAAGCGAGAGCAAGATGAGTTGAGTCAAGCCATGGAGCCAATCCTCGTTTTATCTTCTTCAACTGAACTTTATCCAGCAGAAATGTAGTAATAAAAAGGAGTAACAATATTTTCGTCTTGTATCGCATATTCCTTGTGTGAGTGTGTGTGTTTCGGCTGCTGTCTTTGTGCTTTAAGCTTTCTCTTTTTGGGTGCAGCAGCAGACGCACATAAGAACAAAATATGCAATAGACTTCACCCCTGTTAGCATGAAAACCACCATCTAAAATATATGCGGCGAAAATGGAAACTTCGAATGGCTTAACCGCACTAATGCATAGGGTATATCGTCGACGAGATGAAAGAGCTACTCCTATCCCATCTTTATGACAATGTGAATTGAGTGTTTTGTTCTCTAATCTGAAGCTCTTACACATTTCCATTCAAAGGGGCTAAAACACAAGGATAAAGTTTTTTAGTCGTCGTAAAAGTGAAAATTTAATCTGGATGGTTAAGGTAACATCAGTCATGAATTATAAAACCCTACAAACTTTGCTTGAGAGAGGAAGGAAATGTGATGACCATTACGGAATGGGAATGGATGCCGGCAACCTTATGGGATTGTGGATAACATTCGTTCGGGATTTAAGTATAGTAGAAACAACGAGTGTCATAAAATATGCTAGGCTAGGCTGAAAGCGTGATTTAACTGAGAATTTAATGAATACAACAGTGATTCTTCTTTTTGACAACATTTTTCCACTATCATTCAAACCATCCCCTCCCAAGTTGAAGTGGAAAAACGCAACTCAATCATTGTGCTCATTCATGACGTTCAATATTCGGGAGATAAAACCTTTTACTTTTATATAAAAGTATACCAACACTTCCCCACGCACAGATTTTTTTAGCATCTAATAAAATTCAAAGCTTGAAGCAATAATGAAATTTGAAAGATTTTTTTTCTAGATGTAAAGCAGCTTTGCCTAAAAAAGGGAAGGAACCCAGAGAAAAGAAGAAAAAAAGTGCATGTGATTTACTTGCAATCACATGCCATTGAAATGTACTTTAGAAAATCCCCAAGTAGCAAATGGATGCAAACTAAGTTTCAATTCAGATGCATTTTTCTTACTCCTGCAATCTGTTTGTGACTCTGTGTGTAGGCATCTGTGTAACGAATTGGAATATGATGGAGATGTTAAAGAACATGCCAGAGAGCTAGAGAATGAGGTTTGGTTGGATGGGGTGCATACTTAATGGGACATCCCGTCCTTTTTACTGAGGTGGCAAATGCATGTGCCGCAATGCATTGCAAATGCTCCCTACAAAAATCCGCTGGAGGCAAGGCAAAAGACTCAACTTCACTCTAGAGAGCTTTACAACATGATGCCAATCCAAAACTGTTAGCTTAGAGCCTATTTTGTTACACAAATACTTTATACGGTAGAGCCTTTACAAATAGGAGAGCCAAGCGAACAATCTATACAAATGTTACATTTATGGTTTCATATTTCTACCAAAAATTTCCAAAGGGAAAGACCCAAAATTCATACAATGAGGGAAGTGAGAAAGCTACATACACACACAAGTTATCCATGATATAATATTAGTTGTTGAAATGTGAAGAGGTCTTGATAATTATTTACAAGAGGTCCGTCAATGAGTTCAGATAATGTGGAGAGTAGAGGTTCTTTCTTCTCACAAAAACCGTTCACCTTCATTGAATAAACAACCATATAGTTTCATCACGTCACCCGGGTGGTACTTGTATGATCCTCGTGGTGGCCTTTCCCCTATTGAAACCTCGAACACAGATAATCCAGATGTACAATATAATTCAATCCTCCTCCAAATCACAATCAACTACATCTACGAATTGCCCTGCCCAGGAAACAACAAGAGAAAAAAATGAGCAACAAGGAACAACATCATCATCATTTCCCTTCCTCATCATCAACTCAACAATAGTTACTACACAATGGATGGGTACGTGTATTATTGATGGTATGGTACCCTATTCTTTCTATTTTACGTACTCTACTCAAAACCATATTTTTACTTGGACAGAGTAGGTTACAAGGATGCGTGCAAGTAACTAACATTCAAGATGTGAATTACACCCTGCCAACAACTGTCGATATCTCATTTCTCTCGTAGTACCCAAATAAAAAAGGATAAAGTACCCACCATCTCCACTCCCCATTCACCTAAACTTCTCCGACAAATTCTTTCAGAAAGGAATCTCTGCAGTCCAGAATATAGTTAACTTAAAAGAGTAACACACTTTGTTAACCACAAAAAATCAATGTTTCAAAATAAAGGGTGTTCTAGCTATGATGTTTCACATACATACATAGAACAAACCATGTAATGTATAGTCATTTTATCTTTTTTTATCTTGTACCATGCCATGTCCTCGGTCAAAACTTGAATTTTACTGAAGCTCAACCTCACTTTATTACACAATATTTATCATATCTATAGTAAAAATGTTGGACAACAACATCTATCTTTCAACTCAATCAATCAGTCTGAAAACCCTCAATAGGACCACATCGTCATCATGACAAAAGAATAACATCAGTAACATCCTTTTGACAAGCAAAAATGTACTTGAGTTTTAAAAAATCGAGAATTATGACGAGTTTTATTTATGATGAATCATGAATGCAATAGACTGCATCATGATGCAATATCATGCAATGTTTCGTCTCTAATATTTTTATGATCTCTTTCAAGCACCAGACTATACAAGCTCATCGACCATATAAGCTCATCGCATACCCATACCTGCCACTTCAAATACCAAAATAAAAAAATTAATATAATAGCAGTAGTTAAATTTAGTAAAAAATATAACTGCTTCGCTGTCGGAGTTCACATCCTGTAATCAGCCAACATTTTATGCTGTCTCATCCTATAATATAATCTTGCAGCAAGTATTTTTTTTGTTCCAAAAGCCAATTAGATTATAAAAACGTTCTTTTATAACTTGCACATTATCATACTCATTCCAAGGATAATAATAGCATTGTTGACTGTGCTGAAAGTTTTTCATACAGATAAATTTCTATTAATTTCCCTGGCGCGCTCCTAACATCTCTCTTATTACATTATACACTCTCCAGTTCTTTTCATTATTATTTTCCAGAGTCTTTTTTTTGTCTGGATGTGGATGCTGTAGATCATTATTACTCTAATGATGCAAGAGCATGTAAACATTGTTAGTTATGCCTTGTTAAAGGGAACCCCTGCAGAGATACTACCGCTTTCTTTTACCTTTACACACCATCATTTTATTAAACCATATGTGTGTAAAGAAATCTCTACCGTTCGTATTACCCAAAGAGGATTATTCAGAAAAGAGCAGCGGTCAGTGTGTGTCAGTAACAAAAAAATCGTATATAGTTTGTTAAAATGGTAAAGTGTAGATTAAGATCACACAATGATGATGCTGCAATCCAATACAATCACTTAAAGAATGAGAACACTATAGTTAGCTTCAATCCAATGGGAGAAATCTATGAACTATGATAATGGAGAACGGGGAAGAGCACTTTGGTATGCTGATATGATAATAAAAATAATAATAGTGATATGATGATGATGCATGAAAAAATCCCTTTATTATTATTATGACCGTGTTGTACAAGGGGAACGGTATTGTCCATTGGAGGATTAACAAATGGGCATTCACGAAAGAAAAAACTTGATTTGGTTGCACATGATGGGCTGCACAGGAAAACCGAATCTGGTTCTGACTCCAGAATACTACAGCATCATGCCAGCTTCTTCATTTAATGAACTTCAAGACGATGACCAATAGGTTTGCATTGTAATAATAATAATTGTATGCAACTGGAAAAGTTGCTACCATAAAAAGAAATATTGGTTCCTTGTCATCAGTTACTTATGCATGCTGGCTGGCACGTAGCAAAGTGCACCAACAATGGAGGAAAATAAATCATTCTCTCCTTGACTTCCACTTGATTCTCTACCTTGTCAACACACGTTGAGATTATTATACATTGTGTTATTTTGTCAAGCGAAAAACTTGATTTCTGATCTAGACTCCCTTTTCCGCATAAGTTTTCCTAATGAAATGAGCAACTCGTTTTTTTTTGCTGGAGACTCGCTCTCTCCAGAGCTCTAGCTCAATCACCACCCAATTTCATGTGGGGATGGTGATGTTATAAACAGCAGTAGTATTTGAATTTGAAATCATCATTTTCTTGCATGCACCAAACAGACTAAACTACTAGTGAAAAAAAGTTTTCCATGCATAATTCATAAAATTTCATGAAGGATATACAACAAGGGTAAAATAAGGTTGGGTAAAAGGGAGAAAATTGTCACAGTTCAAAAACTTTTTATTATTTCTTGCTCATCTGCCCGTGCATGCATGTATGGAAAGTCGAAAATTCTAGCGACGGATTTTTCCTGGGCATGCATGTCCTCGGAGCACAGTAGATAGGAAGACATGAGAGTAAAAGTAGGTTTATCGGGAGTGCACGCTTCATTGGAAAAGATGAGGATCACAACATGTCTGCATGCATGACTGGAGGACTAAAATTCGGCAAAACGAATCAGTTGGAAAGGATGATGGCGATGGTGCCGTATTTGTAGAAGAGGAGAATAGGATGACTTGATATGAAATTACTTACTTATTGGTCGGCGAGAGAGAGAACTGAAGCTTAGCTTTCGCTTTTCTTCCTTCTCTACCAAAAATTTCATTCTGGATTCTCTTCTCTCTCTCTCTCCATGGACAAATCTACAACACAACTAGCTTGGTGGCTGGTGGTGGTGGATGTGGATCGTTAAAAGTATCAGATGGTCGTTCAAATGATAAAAGCCATAATATGAACATGACATTACCAATTTCCAGGAAAAGTTTTCACGCCACATCCATATCAATATAGTATAGCTTATATATATATATCATTGTGACTCGCCCTTATTAGGAATCACATATAGTTCGAAAACGTCTTTGAAATTCAGCTCCTATCAGAATTCAAAATGAGTCAGCATACAGCATGAATAAGATTGGTACTACTACTACGGTAAAAGAGCCCTTTCCTTTATTCTCTGCATGCAGAAAGTCCAAAAGTGAACGGGTCCAAGTCTCCTGGTAGATGTTTCATGGTGCATAGAGTAAGGAAGCAGCAGAACCTTTTGTGAATACGTTAGAATGTCCCAGAAAAAGTTTACTTTTTCCTTTCCACATCCCATTTGCCTTGAGGAGGAAGAAGATAATGGGACTTCTTTTCTCAAACTTTGCATCTCCCTTTCCTTATAGCAAGTTGACGACAGGAGGAGCAGCAGAGATCGACATTCGACGATTTTTATACATTCACTTATGTATACATTACATGAATGTAGTTACGTACGTACGTACGTATGCTCAATTACACGAATATTATGAGAAGGAACAAATTGCTGGCAAGTTAGCTAGTTGGAACGGTACCTACATTAAGTACGGAGGTAGATCTATAATAATGCAATGTTCTTCCAGGCGAAGCCCTGAATTGGGAGTAGTAGTGTAATGTAAGGCGCATACAGAAACGATTATTATTACGACACGTAGAAAACAAGCCATTAAATGAGTGGATCCAATGGAACGAACATGACAAGCATGCCATGATGATGATGCCATACCCTGGTCAACTGAGTGCCGCTCTGAAATGACCTGACTTTTTGTGTCCTCTATCATCATTATCATGCCATTTATTATCGCTTGTGTCCAATTTCCACAACCATTCTCCATTCTCTAGAGCAACTTAATGCGGCACAGACTTGAACAAATACGGAATGTGACTCTGTGGGAGACCCATTTCTACTTTTTCGTATAAATATTCTTCATAGACTGTCGGAGAATGAGTAATTTTTGTCCGCATCATAGTATCACGGCCACCATCGCCTTTAAAAAGAAATGGTTAAGGGAAAACAGAAAGAACTGACGTTTATGGTGGTGTGGTCCTTCTCTGGACAATCGGTATTCCATGCGCTTCCTCAGAAACTTACTTTGCTTTAGTACTACTCCTATGCAACTTCTCTTTGCATCATCATCATCTCATCCCCGACAAGAAAAACGTGAGATGGTCTTTCACAAAGCGTGACATTAATGAGTCTGATATATCCTTTCTAAATTTCATTGTACCACCACCGTGGTGGTGGTGAAGAACAGAAACAAAAGTGAGAATGAGAGTCTCGCTTACTGCATTGCAACTGCCACGCACATGGTCATTAGCCGCTTCCTGGAATTACAATGGACCGGAATAATTTTTCTGCCTAATTATTCTTCCTCCTTCTCAAGAAGGAAAGACACGATGTAACACTCACGTTCATAAAACATGACGTGAATAAACGTATCAAGAAAGATATTCCCTCATGACCACTATATCGTTTGATTTACGCAAGGATTGCCTCAGAAATGAGGCTAAATGGTGAAACTGAGACTTTATGCTTTCCGGGTGTCCAGTCAAAGTCCAGACTAGAGCAAATATGTTAAGTACTGAACGACCTAATCTTTGACAGCTCCAGAAGTCTGCTCCTGTCGGGCTTTCATACTTACTTTGGGAAAAAAAGAGATCTTTTGCCCAAAAGCTTCCAGCTTCAGAAAGTGAAAGGGAGCCACAAAGCAAAAGCAATGCTTGCTACGAGTGACGATTAATGTTCCAATGAAAATGACAATGACTTGTAGTTTGTACAATATGTACATCTTCCCACGATCTTTGGTAGCCCAAATAGAGAAATACCAAGAAAAACTTTTTTTGCACAGTCAGACCAAGTCAAACAAGGAAAAAATGTACCAAATAAGGAGTGCTCACCAAAAAGAAGCAAGTGGCAATGGCTGCTGCGGGCTTCAACTTTAAGTTACAAAAAAAAAATACACACGAAGCATCATATGCAGCTTTCCGGTTTTTTTCTCATAATTCAAACTGTAGCTCTCTGACTGACTTGAACAGAAAAGTCGATTGGATTTTTCCAGTAGAGAGAAAAAATATTATACTGATCATCAACACTCTTTTTTCTCATGATTCCAAGGGAAAATGTTAAAAGAAACTTTTCACATCGAAAAAGTAGAACAGCATGAAAAAACAAGGCGAACATACTTATTTCTCTCAAACTGATACAACAAGAAGAGCAAGAAAAAATGAGCTATGGAACAAGACAGGATTGGAACAAGACCAGTGAGAGCAGCACAATTTTCTCCTTAATAAATAATGCATGGGTTCATCGAAAAAAGGCAACCAAGTAGCAACTCGAGCAAATGCAAGCCAAAAGGAGAAGAAGAGGATTCTGGAGAACTTGAAAATAAGATCGGTTAGGTAGGTTACTTTGCTTTTTCTATATTAAAAAAGTGGACTGGAAAATCACGTTTATATCTACGTATAAATACAATTTGTCAGCTCATGTACATATACTTGTATGCTTTTTGTACTCATTGCTTCTTTCCCTTCCAAGAAATCTAATATAATTTTGTTGACTCAAGTCGTCAATAAACTGTAAACTGACTGGTCTGGTGGCCTTACTACATTATTATTGTAACAAGTGTATGTTGTGCTTATGCAATGTTTACATTGTTGACTTCAATGGAAAATGGAGGTTTTCACAGGGTGAAATGTGATACGCAGCAAGCGCAAACACAAGAGAAAATAGCCAAAAACAAGCTTTGCTTATCGCAGTGCCACATTCACATTTTATAAAGAATATAAATGCCCTGTGAGGCAAAGTGTAATATTGTATAATATGATTAGTTATGATTTAGCAAACTTTCTTGTAGCCATTCTTTGAAACCTTTAAACTTTCAAATGTTTTGTCGTTGGGCATCCGTTTTACATATTTATTAGATCCATGCGTGACCTACATTTGTAATTTTATGCCGATATAAACCATTCTACCTAAAGATTCCAGTTAGCATTTCTTTGTTGCAATGGTTAACAAAATAGAAACGAATAAAACCAAACTACGTCCTTATGATCATGATTACGTTCCTCAATTTAATCGAAACTTTTGGACAAATCGGCAATCTACGCATTCATTCAGCATTCATTCCTTTTCGTTTGAATGAGAAGGATTGCGTCAGCAAGACAATAAACTGTTTCCAAAAGTTGGTCAAGTAATTTCTGCTTACGTATCGTATATATATATACAGACAAGAGACTAACAATAACACAGGAACATTAATGACAAACCAAAACCCAATGAGCTCTTTGCACGCGTCTATATTGTAATTGGAACTAGAGTTTGAGTGGAGGAAAACGGAAAAGCCGGTTGCGTTAGCTCACAATATCAGCTAATCAGCATAATCATCACCATTATTCCAACCCACAATCAGTGGGAAAGAATCGTATAGAAAATTGGATGAGCAAACCTGTGAAAAGAGTAATAACAACAATCGTGGAAAAGGAGATGAGGTGATCCCAAGGCCGAAGCGTCTCGTAACACAAATGATTTGACATTCAGCGCAAACCACAGCGCATTTATGAGTTTCATACTGCATATATTTCCTCGTAACATGACCTCACCACAAACGAGATACACGTAGTAGTATCTGTAGCTTTTGTCTGTTGACCTGTCTCAGATATATACCAAGTGATGAGTGTTATTGCATTTTGTATTGAGAGTTTGTGGGTACGCCACTGACTATGACGTATGCGGCTTGCTCATCACAACAGTGCTAAATTCTTATGTATATATGTATGTACACGTACTCTTACGATTCTCCCAAGAAGCATCACTTGTAATGCTTGTTGCTTGAGTCATAGGCATGATGAGTATCTTGTGATGATGCGATGTGATATGATTATTTCTGCCAAATGTTGCATGCATGCCACAACACACATAAAAACTGAGTCAATGATACAGACTAGGGTTTCTTTTTCCCTTCTCCTTATCTATTTAGATCAGCAGCGGTTTAGTTAAGTAGTGGACGGGCTTGCTCAAATATATACGTAGTTACCACAATCTTGCTATTTAGGTAGCTTTACTGACGATTAGTACGCATGCATACCTACCACTATACCAATGCTTTTCTTACATATATTCCCACAATTTTACAAGAAATAGGATGCTAGTAAAAAAGAAGACTGCCACCAACAACTAAAGGTATTTTTTATATACAGCATATTTAGATATGGTTATGCATAAAAGAATGAATTGAATGGGTAACATTTGAAATAAATTTAAGATTTCCGTAGGGAAAAAGAAGGAATATCCATCATATAATCGCTTTTACACATTATCTAAAAGACGTAGACAGAAAAATGTGGCCGGTCTGTTTAGCAATGAAATGATGAGCAGAAGTCAAGTTTCTTGAGTGCATCAACCTACGTCAACATGCATTCCTAGCACAAAGGATATGTGTATACTCATAGAGAAGGCTCAATATAAATACAAAAACTACAAGTAGTATTGCAACGAAGGGAAAATCATCATGCTATAACAAGTAAGCTACCTTTTGCTTTGATCATCATGCCATGTGAATCCCAACGTATAAGAATATCGCCAGAGGCTGCGCTCTTAACCATCAATTCACACAGAAACGCTTTGTTTTGAATCGTCTTTTCGGTGTAGATCTTTTTATCGTAAGCAATTTCCAAGTAATTTAAAGAAAATAAGCTGGAATTAGGTAAATATACGCAGTAAGGATCGTATTTACGTATTACAAATTTTGTTTTTACGTCATATTGATTCTTTCGCCTATTTAAACTATCTAGATGACAATTCAAGTGTTGACATCGACTGAAATTGTAAAAAACTGAAATAATGGATGAATATAAAAACATACGAGTAAAATTTCAAGTCACAATTTTAAAATGTCTACTGACAAGTCTAACATATTTAGAAACAAATGTATGACAAAACGACTAACTTGAGTCTTGAAACTACATCTGATACTTGAACCAATCATGCACTTTTCAACATTGCCAAACACGCCAAATATTAAATTGCATATTGCGGCAACCAAATCCCATTTAAAACATACTTTGTATCGCCCTTCCTCTCAAAAAGCATGTTTGTTCATTCTCCAATCACATACTCTCTTCTTATTTCCTCTTTTCTTGTTAGTATATGCATACTCCATGTCTAAGTGTTTCAAAAGTCGTTGAGTAAAAAAATATAAGGAGAAAGAAGAGTCATATGAATGAGAGAGGAAACGGATTTCGGAATGGTTTAATGCAATGGTCTCTCTGGGAATACCTCTTTCATGCAACACCAAAAAAAGGAGAAAAAAACATCATTTCCCCATTCTTTTCTTTTTCTTGCTCAATATTCTCAAAGACAAGGGAAAACTCAAGTTGTAAGCCTTCTCTTAGCTTTGAGAGTTGAAGTTGAAGGGAGCGGAAACAGCGATAGGAGAATGAAAGCCATATAGTCATTCCGAGTGTTTATTATGATCATGTCAACCTTTGTCGCAACATTGTCACGTAACAAGAAAACCTATTGCAATTCTTCTTTTTTATACATTCTACGTTATAGACACGTAAGGGAGTAGCACATTTCAAAATCCATTTTGCAAAAATTGTGGTATTGTTTTGTTTAGCAATAATAATGGTGTCGTTTCATCTATTGTGCAATATTGTGTTGTCGGTGCAATAAGAGAAAACAGGAAATGAAATTTTGAGAGGAGAAAACTATAATTTTCCAGAAATTTTAGTATTAGATTGCCTTTTCTTTGTATTTTTTTTGCAAATAAAGGAGGCTCAAAACAGGAATAAGAGTCATAACTCATGACGAAACAGCCAACAAATGGGGATGACTTTTCTGGCCATCTTGCTCCTTTCTTTTAGATTGCACTTTGTGAATAAATACACAAGTTAAAATATTGAGCACAACGTGTGTGTACCATGTATAATCATAGTACAAAAGACAATGTTGGGAGTTTTGTGAGTCAAGAGGAAAACTACAGTGAAAAGTTTTTTTTCTGTGGAATCAAGAGCAGGAGCTGGGATTTCAAGGGACCACAGAGGTCGTTCCTTTTGACGTCAGAATAAGAGCAGCACGAAATTGGAATAGGGTATATATAGTATCCGTATATATATGGAGATTGGAGACGGTTGTGCCGCAAGCAAAATATATGGTCTACTTGGTTTCGATTCAACCTTTTTGTTGTCCTTTGCTTTCTCATGTTTAGTTGTGTGAGAGGAGGAAAACCCAAGACAAACGACTATTGTTATTGTCCCCCACTAACTGCATCTTTCAGACAAGCTTGTTTTTTCTCTTCTTCCTTGCAAAATGGAACCGCAATATAGACAATAATAACGTTTGGGTAGACAGGTGCTCCTAATTACTGCCGTTTCCTTCTTTGGAAAACGCTCCGTTTAAAAGCTAAAGAAAAATACAACTAAATACCTAGAGAGCATCAGTAGGCAGCGCCATAATTATTTTCTACGATGACAATATAATAGCTAGTCCTAGCGAAAAATTCTCGGAACAAAATTCCACAAGAGAACAGAAGCCATTCATTTTTTCTATACAGAGTATGCTTAGATCTCACCGTGCTGGTGTATAATATGAGAAGATGATGGCCGTAAAATTCTTTAGGAAAGATGTGTTCTAATGGGAAGAAAGCAGAAAAATGAAATTTCCGCACCATAAGTCATTCATAAAACTTTGGATGATGTCGTTTATATTGAAGAATAGGAAAGTGGAACAAGAAGGATGAGATATTCAACCAATATTTCCATTACAACATCATAATCGGGTCCGTATATGCTATTTCCACCATACCAAGAATTTCGTTATAGCAGAAAATCATCACTTTCCATACCATATGTGCATATTTCGGTTTGCAGTTCAGCAATCATCGTGAAAATTAAGTGAATCCTTACATATGTATGTAATATATTAAAAAAAGACAAAGTACGTTAGCAGGCTTGAATTTTATATAAGAAAGTATAGATACATTAGCCAAAATGCTAGCGCTAAGTCTCATGATGGGTATTATGCTATAAACTTGGCCACAATGCAGTAGACAACATGAACTGAGAAGTCCAAAACTGCTAATGACACTAGTAGTACTATACTTCTCAACAAAATGTCGTTACAAGTACAACAAACGATCTAGAACTTTTTCTTGGCAGTGTTTTACAACATCAGGAAACTACCAACTTCACATCTTGAAATGTGCCATCATGATCTCTCTGGCGAAATTGCCCATTTGGCACAGTAAGGAACCAAAGAAAGAGATCCTTGTTGACGTCGTCATTATCATATCCTACCTAGACTCCTCAATTCCCCACCTTCCTCTTCCGCTGCTCCTTCGTACTTTTTATATTGGGTAACAAACAAGAACAATCAAAAATATATATTCTGCTCTCGTTTTCATCGGTAAAATGGTAGTAAAGTTTTTTGGAAACGGAGGAGAGCAAGAAAAAATCAAATTACTCTGAGATGACTTTTGTCTGTCTCATTTTGAAAATCTCAGAGATTTACTAGGAATTCCCAGAGCAGACATTTCCTCTAAGCTTCTTGTTCCTACCAAACCACATCACATCACCACCACCAACTAAAACTACAACTTTTCCTTTTGTTTTTCTCGCTCTTTCTCTTGCGGAAAAGGTAGTAGAAATACTTAAAGTAAGTACCTAGTCTGAGAGTTAGAGGAGTGGAGGTATGATCGCATGATGGTATACCTAAAATTCACAAGCTCAACTTTAGAGACAAGTGAAAGTTGAAAGTTGTTTTGCCATTTGGCCATGAGCTGGAGCAGTGGTCCATGAAAATGGGTTTCTCCTCTCTCGATTCTTACTCTTAGCCAAAGTTGCCTTTTTAAGCCTTCACTCAACCCAACTCAACTCGCAGTAGTCATTCAGTCAAACAAACAAGAAAGTTGATAAAAGTGTACGTGCGCGGCACTGTTTCCAAACTTGATTTTCAAGAGTCTTTCACTAAACCCATCCCATGACCTGCCTCTGCCACCCACCTGACAAGAGAAAACAACTTGAGGATAATAATGAGCAATCACTTTGTGTGATACAAAAAAAATCTTGGGTGTTCAACCATGAATTTTAATGGTGAAACTGAAAATGAATAAAGTATTTTAAAAAAAGGAAAAGCTCTATTAATATGATATTAAATGAAGGCATTACAAGTAAAAGCTAATTGAAAGCTTTCAGTCCTCTTTATAAACATCAATCATGCAAGTTGAACACGAAATTCAATTAAAGAACCACAGGTTTTGAAAATTCCAGCAGCATCCCTTTTACTAAATAATTAACGACCTCTATTCTATTCGTGTCATCGCCACATAATACGCCAGAAGCAAGTCTACTGTTTGCTTGTAATTCCGGCCGAATGTAGCACAGAGCAAGCATGTCAATTTTGTCTGTTTTCATTAGATAAACTCAAATACAACGTAGGACATTGTAAGTAATGACATGCAAACCTCATGTCTTTAAGCTACGTTAGACTCCGATAACCTGTCTCATAATGAATAGAGTGGAGTTCAATTTCCAAAGTTGGGTGAAATACGCTCACCTTCCAAAGCAAATCAGGAATGAAACGAGTACAGCAACAAAAATCAGGTAATGCCATAGTCCACTGCGAGCTGGTCACATAAATGTCTCTTTAGGACACAATGTCTTGAACCAATAAAAGAGACAGCAAATAGGTTTCCTGTGTGCTCTAATTAAAACAATAAGCAGTTGTCCATAATGTAATACGATCGTCGCTAATGATCATCTGTTCTTGCGACCTTTCTCCAGACAAGACATAATCACATTCCCTTCTAAACATATCACCAACTTCCCTTGTCACATGTTGTATATAGTTGTAGTTAGCATTAGCAAGGAAGACAAGGGCCAATTATTTGTTAATAAGAGAGGGAAAACAAAAGGACAGAGAGAAAGTTACAGTCTACTACTACGTACTACTACTGGAGAATACGTTTTCCCGGTTTTCCCTAACAATCTATTTAGCTTGAATTCAGTTAGCTTTGACAAAAGTATATGTGTGACTTTCTCTACCTTCAATACTTTGTTGCTTTTGTTTCATTCCTTTCAATTCGTCCAATTCCAATTAATTTTATATGGGGTATGTATGTTTGTGTGTTTCCTGTCTGTCTCCAATAATCTGGTGGTTTTCGGTTTCAAGCAGAGTTTGGCTTCCCCATTTTTGTCTGTCTATCGTAATAAAATACGTGCAATATTTCCCATGCATATACTAACCTACACAACTCTTCTTACTTCTCATTAACCATTCGCGCTGCTCGTAATTATATAACAAAGTTTAGATAATATGATATTGGAAACAAAGAAGGAACACTGCTGAAAGAGAAAGTAGTAGACAGAGCTGCGGCTTCTCCACACACATTCATACGACAAAGCTAAAAACTTGGTCTGAACTGTAAAACACGGATTGGTGTGGATGGTCTGTAGTCACGTCAAATCAAAACCTTCGCATCCTAAATTCCCTTTCAGTTTCCTTTTCCGCGCTTGTGGTGCTAACAAAGCCACATGTCATTATTTATGTATTGTGAAAACCCAATTTCTCAAAATTACATCCGAAATATTCATGCATAGTCAAAGCAAATGAGAAGAATGAGATGAGAATTTGCAAATGCGCCCTGGAACATGCGACGACGTCACGTCAACATCAACCTATTCAAGTGCGTGTTTACATCAGGGAATGTGTCGCGCTATGAATTCTTACGTCAAAGCCAAATGTCCTGTTTTATTTTGCAAAGAAAATGTTTTCCATTTATATTCTACTACTTTGCATTAAGCAGCACTTGCAGACAAGCTTCATTTTCTCAATCACGTTTCAGTCAATGTCGTACTGAATTGAGCTTGAGTTGAGCTTGAGTTGCAGAAATGATGCTGTATAAGCAGTCATATACATTTTATAAAAAGAAGCACAGAAAATTTCAAATATAGGACGTGACAGACAAGGTCTAGGACCAAACTGAATGCATTGAAGTTTCTGGAAGTACCCAAACATCCCATAGCAAGGAAGGGAGAAATGTGCAGCAATCAGCCTAAAAGATCATATTTAAAACTCAAAAGTACAGCAGTAACGAAGAAAAAAGCAGACAAGTTTAAAAATGTGAACCATTATCAAAGTTAAAGCGACGAGTTATCACTTTTATTACCGAATGACGTTTCCTTTTTAATCATTATTAAATTAGACTTGGAATCACCCTTCCATTAGCTCTGTCTGAATATGAATTTAAGCAAATAAAAAAAGAAGTATCACGTTTCACATGTCTTGGAAAGGTTTATTACCATCAAGTTGAAATTAGAGACGATATGAAGAAATGGTCAGACAGAATGTGCATCTCACTCAAACAAAAGTAACTTTGCAAGAAAACGAGGTAAGAATAAAAAGGAATTTGAAGAACGATATATGACTTGTATCCACATATATATAGATAACTGTACAGAGGTACATATCTGCATGTCTACGCCGACAATATTGGTGTATGTATGGTAAAGTTTTGTAGGCCAGTTAAGTTACGATAGCATACCCACCATAACTGGAAGTAAGACGGTAGTTAAAATGATATCTGCAAACTTTTATCATCCATCCGATCCATCTCATCTCATTCCTTTCCAGTGCGTCAACCTAGCCATATAGCCACGCAACACCAACAGCAATTCAACTAAAATCCAATCTCGTAAAAAAGACGAAGAAGCCATGTATTAATAGTCAACTTTATATCCTTATATATTACACAACTCTGTGCGGTACTTTATATAAATATATCTTCCAGTATAAAGTGGCTTTAACTTCAGTTAAAAAATGTGCAATCATCCAATTGCGATATATTGCAACAAAAATGTTTGATGCGAGTTGAAGCCTGGAGCCGAGCTCATTTCCACTCAAACGATAGACTTATAAAGAATCCAATGGCACGGTTATAAAAATTGCTCGAATGAGTCCAATCACCGAGAATGATACTGAAATAGGGCTATTTTTCCTTCTTATGTTACAACTTCTTCGTCTTCTCTCTTTCCTATAATTCTACCGCTGCTCTAAATTGTAACTAACTGAAAAAAGTAAAGCAGATACAAGCTATAACCTGACGTTGCCTCATGTTGTGAGTTATAAAGCTAGCCGTTTTACAACCTCCTATCCTTTTTTCCACAAACAACAACAAGCATTTTTTGGGTCTTTATAAAGTACACGATGTATGATATGTTATGATTTTGTATGTCATGTTTTCTTGTTGTCGTCCCATCCCATCGGTTCGTCATTCTTACACAACATAGTTTTATAACATGTGAGCCATATAAATTGAAGTTGATATAATTGCAGATAGTGAAAGAAACATATCACAAGAAAACTACAGAAGTGATAAGATAAGAAGAAGGACGACTTTTATATGACTTGGTTCCTCGTACATTCGATATTATATCTTATCGGTTTTCTTTTAAAATTGATAATATTATTATTCTCATATTTTGCGTATCGTATCAGTAGGCCAATATAATATTTATTGCAGCCATGACTTGTCATAAAAACCAAAATGAAATGATGATACACTTTTCCTTTCTGTTTTGACAAAATATCATCGACATCATCTTTATGATCGAGATTGTACTTTCATTTCGTATTCATTACACATGAGATAACCAGCAACGAATGACAGTAAAAAAAAGATGTGGCTGTGGCAATATCGCTGCGCAGATTCTATCGGAACTAAATTTGCGATATCTGTACACGTCGTATTTGACAATTTCTACCTTTAAAGTATTCATTGCTAGTTTACATTCGCAAACATCATCGTACTAAATATAAATTTTATCAACTAAACAGTACAAAACCTGTCCGAATTCCCCAACTGATGAGAGTTTCAGGAAATTTCAACCTCTAAAAATGCTATGTTGAATGTTTTAATTGCAGCCTTTGAGCTGCTTGTTATGGCGTAGTTAAGTATGCATGTATAAATTGAAAGGCTGTGTCGTTAATTGTCGAAATACAAAAGACGTATTCATACCTAAATACACTATTCTCATTTAAAATAGTTAAATAAGGAACATTTGTGCATTTTGAAAGGAGAAATACTAATTCTTCAGTTGAATTCTACGATCTGTTAGTTAGAAAGAGCAGCTTAGAGTTTAGAGCTTAGAACTATCTAGAATCTTTGAATCCGGCTATTGTCAATAAATTTTTGATACATTGACTATAAAGAATTTCAATTGAATGCGTAAAATATAGTTTTTTTGGTACTTGTAGACTTGTAAAGCGTAGGAAATACATGCGTAGCCAGTTGATATGAATTTTATATGTCAGAAATGAAATGGGAATGGATGATCAAAGGAAAGCTCATCTGTCAGAAATGTCACTTTAAATGACAAATTAAAAAGTTGAGGAAACATTTCCTTCCAAGTAACACGAATGGAGAGAGCTAATACCCTCTTCTTGTTCATCTCCTTCTTCACAAGAGAAGGATGAACAGACGGAGGCAAAGTAAGAAACCAAAGGCTTTAAGGTTTCCTTTTGCTGTCTTTCACGTTTCTGGATGGAAGGATGAGATACAACAAAGTCTCTCCCGGAGTTTTTCAGCTTTACTTATGTCTCTCTCTTCCTCTTTGATAATACCCCTCGTAGCAAAACAATATTGATTTACACATGGCTGACTAGTAAGAGGTAGAAGCAGCACTAACGGGAAACGAAAGGGCCTTAAAAGCTAGAGAAAGCTTTTTTCTTTCTCAACTCTGAAAAATAGACACAATGACTTGGGCGCACTTCTTTCAGTACTTTTGGCTGAGAGTTTAAAGTCAAGAATTTTCGTAAAGAGTGTTCGTTTTCGTTTAGGACACGATGATGGCAGCCATTTAAATGGACTATATCCACACAAGATACGAAATTAATATTTCAAGACAAGAGTGAAAGGCGAAAACATTTTAGGCCGTTTTAACCCATTGAAATAAAAAAATAATACATGAAACGATAAAAATTTTCATCAAATCCAACATCTTCCTTCCTTAGAGAAATGTGGGTAGAACTATAGTACCTTTTCCTTTGAGTAGGGAAGAAAACAGTGAAATAACAAATGAGTAACAAACGAGGAGGAACACATTTCGGTATTATGATAACTCTGAAGGAAAACATGAGTAGAATTTCGCCTTTGTTGTAATTTCCTTTTCGCCCATGCCATAAAATGGTTTAAAATGGGATGGCTGATAATGAGGATAGTATCACAAGTTGATAATTAAAATGGGCTCTTTTCCCCGTCATAACGAGATGGGCTTAAATATTTTTTGTAGGAGGAAAGTTCCAACGAAATGAGGTGGAAGAATATTGAGGAAAATATGAAGCTGGCTGGAATGCCTCTTCAGCCCTCACTCAAAAATAACATTCCTTTTTCTTCCGTATGTGTTATGATGGTGTGCATAATATGGTGGTATACTTTTTTTTAGAAAATCCTTTATATCCCTTTCTTATGTGTCTTCTTTTTATTGTGAAATGAATTTTAGCACAAGCCTGCACCCATCATCATCATCATCATCATAATCCACAAGAGAATGAACATGAACACTGATGTTTGGACGGAGAAGATGATAATTAGAAACGAAGCAAAAGTTGTCTTGCCTTCTTTAGAAAGAGAGCAGGCAAAGGCAAGGCAGCAGTGTTGTTGTAAACAGAGTTTCTCTATAACCATGATGCTAAACTCATTTACTCCATGTGCTCAACCTTCAATTTACACTTGTCGCTATTAAAAAATAGTTTTTAAAGCTTAAATGCAAATGCAAACGATTGTGAATGGTGGATGATTCATTGCTAGATATTTCTATGTATATATTTAGCATCTTCTATTTAAACAGTCTTGTCTTTTAATCCTCGTTATTTATAAGATGTAGCAAAAACTAAACCAGCTAACTATTTTTGTTGGAACTTCGGATTCCAAAAAGTCGTTTTCAAATTAAAACGTTTTCCCAGAAACTAGAATGGACCAACAGACAATCTATTCTAGTTTTCCGTTCAATGAATCCCTCATTTTTGATAATATATATGTATATGTAAATGCAGTAATCAGCAAAATTCTCATCGCGTCAAGTGTATTTGCTTTTAAAATTGCATAAATTTTGAGCTCAATTCCATGAGTAAGCAAATAAAACGAAAATGTATGATTGACTTGCGTACTCATCGTTAAACACTCGTTTCATTTCACCATTCCAATAATAAAAGTTTTGCGAAAAGTGGCTACAAAGAATTCTAATGTAACCGCAGTCAAAAATATGCATGTTTCACTGACCCAAATTTTGCAACCACGTAGCAAAACCAATGAGAATGAAAGGAATGGATTCAAATCAGCTAGTTTTTTATGTTTTATATGGGCTATGTGTTAAGTTACTATAATGATGGGATGAAAACCGAGAAAATCTCTGATACTTACTACAAGATCTATACACTTATTATATCTGTCTCCAACTATAATGTATGCCTTTATGTCTGGTAAAGCACACGGGCCACCATTCGTTTCAGAAGTAAAAGTTTTCGTCAGCAATCTTTCATCTTGCCACATACTCACTTTATTCATCTCTCTCTTTCCGTCCAAAGTTAGCAGCTTCATCAATGACACGACCGACGTGAGCTTGCTAGCTCGTACAAGAAACGCATTAGCCAAAAAGGTTAGCCAACATTTGTAACTGACATTTTGGTTCATTTTCCAATATTTAAAGGGAGCAGTAGTAGTAGTAGGCTCGTATGAATTGCAAAAAGTACCAACTTTCCCCAAAAAGTTTTCCAAGGAAAAACTTTTATAAAAGAGTAAATACTAAAGAAAAATGGGGTAAACAGCATATTACGAACAAAAATTATCAAGTTTGAACTTTTTTTTGCAAATTTCCTTTTTCGATGCATTCAAGCGAAAACAGAAACTGGCATTCATACAAGACCACAGTAACATATAAGTAAAAAGTTAACAGTAAAAAATTGACTGATCAAAGTTTCACGCTTTTTAAGTTTAGTAAACGCCTTCCCTCACCAAACTTTCTCTCAATATCATAATGAGTTCCACAGAAGTAGAGTTTATTCCTGTGGAAAATGAGTTCTTGAGACTTTTTTTCGTTGAAGAACCTTTCATCTCATTCATTTTTATAAGCCCACCTTTCTTTTCAATTTTTGCAAACTTTGTTCAATTTTGAGAACAAAGTTATAGCCTATGCTTAAATCTAACATTTGGAGCCCTCCCCCAGTTGAAAGTGAAGCACGTCCTGCATTCGTAAATTACACGTTTTGCACTAGCATTTAACTTTTAAGGAGTTACATACAATGAAAAGTTGCGCCACACACAATGTGACGCTTGATGAAGACGTGTATTCAAACAAACAACCCAAAAGAAGGATGAAATCTTTAACATGATGATCATCGTGGTGTGATTTTATGATCATAATCATCATCATGATTTGTTTGTTAAATCGGACACCCCCATCACACCACACCAAGATACAAATTTAGCCTTGTTGGAGGGGAATCTATAATCCATGTGTGACAAGATGTAAACAAAATGTCATGTTTGAGATGGGCTGTTATGATAAGTTAAAATGGGATTGAATTACATTTCCAAAGTGTTTTTGTGACGTTCCAGGTGCCACTTGACAACCAGTCATCCACATCCTCATGATCATGATATATATATGTTTGAGGGTGTGGCGTGGCTAGCGTAACGTGTTGATTGCTCATATTGCACAACCACTGCCCGTTTCTTCTCCTATTTATCAACGGACAGAATGGTAGAGTTATGCATGCAAAACAACAAACTGACGCATTGGCCATGTCTCAGAAACATAAACAAAGTAGGCACTTATGCATGCATGCAAGCAAGGGAATTGTGGAGACTGGAGAAGGTTATGCGAAAGGAAAAGAAAGGGCGAGTTTGAGAGTTCAGTGTTTCAATTTAAAATTCACGCGACAGAGTTAATATTCTGTAGCTTTTCCATATAGTGCGTTGTGGAGTGCACAAACACAAGACGACATCATCCCTGGAATTCTTTACGAGATCATATTACAATGTATTGCTCACACACTATTTTATTATGAGAGCCCAGGAAGAAGAGAATACTTGTCATGATGGAAAGATAATTCGTGGTTGCGTCCGCATAAATTTTCTTTCGCGAGACAAAAAACAAGCCCAATTGCATTTGATTTATAGGGAAAAACACGGTGTTGTCAGCATCAACCCCTTTTCTTCTTGTGTACTTATCTAGCATCACCACCACCACGGTTACTACTACTTCTTGTCTGGCCGTGCTGTAAAGCGCGTAGACAACAGACACAGAAGAGCTATCCATTTCATTTTAATATTGTACTCGGTTGTGTGCGGTGACGGTGGTGAAGTTGAAGCCCACCTTCGATACAATATCCACATCCAACGTATTGTATTGCAATAGTTTGAAGTGGATGTATAGAACACCGCGGTTGTTCTTTATCTTTTTTCCTCTTTCTTCTTCTTTTCTTCCTTGTTCGGATTTTCACAGTCTCTCATCATTATCATCACACAGTTTGTACTCAACTATATATATGTATCCTTTTCTTCTTCCATTTACATTCACAACAACCAAACCCATATTTTATCGCATACACACGGCATGTAAACCTCATTTGCTTACTCGGAAAACGTTTTTGTTCTCTCCTGTGCTGGGAAAATGTTCTGCGTTAAAAACACACATTTGTGTACATGGAGCATCGTGCCATCCCAAATGTCGTCGTAAATCCACATACTTTGTACACTTGAAACGTGCTTGCCTCTACACTCTCCTCTGATAAGATCCTTATTCCGCCTAACAAACTGTTTCCGGATATGATCCGAATATTTTAGTTTTCAGCCTTTTGCTGTTCTTTCCCTAAAAGCTACGCATATCATTACCAATATTATTCTTTGTTCCTAACAACCCAAGTTCACATTTTACATTTCCCCTTTGAAGTCACTAGAAAAAACCCTGAAACTTAATTTGAGCCATTCATTAGCTATTTTGTCGAGTCTGCACAGTATTCCCTTTTATGGAATATATAAGCTCTTTAGTGGCTCTGCATTGACAATGGATGTGTGTGTTATAAAAACTAGACTCCGTAATAAACTTTACTTTCGTCAAACCTGTTTGTTTATACATTCTTGCACTAATCCGTTTTACTTTACTTTTGGCTGCCTCCACTCCTTTCTCTAAACACTCTTTTGTAATTACTATAATGGCAAAGCAGAGAAAGCCATTCTTTACCATAACGAACGTGTGTAAGCGACAATTTTCTCAGCTTTTTGTTGTTCTTTATTCAGCACTTTCCTTTTTCTAGTTTAGTTTTCACCAGTATTTTATAACTTTTTTTGTATACATATATATCACACTCACTCGCTTTCTCTACCTTTAAACGTGTTTTCGGTAGGGGAAACAAAAGCGAATCTTGTGTTATATAGTGGAAATTGAGAACCTTTGTATTGCTTTCCAGTTTCTTTCATCTGCTCAGTCTGTTCTGTATCTTTCTCTCTCTCTCTCTCTCAGTCTGTGCCAACTTAATAACATTGAGGAGAGAGATGAGGACTGCAGAAAAAGCTGCTATCCCTTTTTCTCCATTATCTTAATTAGTTTATGACCCTTGTGCTGCTGTTGCTGCCTTTGTTATTTTCGAACTTGATTGTGATGAAGTGCCATTACGCTTTGCCTTTCTTCTATTATCACATGCCTTTCCGCCTACTGGAACTAGAAAGAATTTGGATTACTGATACTACTACTACTGCATCAACACTGCAGCAGCTCTTTTTCCAAGATAAAAATCTCAAACTCATAAGCTTTGATAGCTTAAGCGTGAAAGGCAATGGTATTTATAGCAAAAAAAACTGTAGACTATACGCGGGCCAACTTTGTATTCATTTAACTTTGGGGAAATACACACATTACTCCACATCTAGTCAGTCTCCACCAGCCTACGCAAAACAATACAGATAGAGAAAGTTATTCAACGATGAATAACGCACACGGCAAAATAATGTACCTGTATCGTAAAATGAAGACTTTCACTACAACACAACGTTCAAACAAAAAGGAGATATTTGAGATGAAGAAAACATATTTTACTTAAAACGAGAGAGATGAAGCTTTATGGTAAGCGAGAAAATTGTGATGTTGTTGGAAAAGGCTCAAACTCGAGTCGAGCGATACATACATATAAGTATTGCGCACAGTGAGTGAAAGACAATGATCCAGAAATAAAGAGCACAAAAGTAAACTGACATGTGAGCCGAGTCAGAGGATCGGAGCTCAAAGGGATTCTGATTTTTTGCCATTTACCATGTATCCTGGATTGTCTATGTAAATATTTTGGTTATACGGGTAGAGAGTTGAATTAGATGGAGAGATGAGCACTTCTACACAAAGGTGAACTCTTATCTTATCATAGTTATTGGAAGTTTGTGTATCCTATGCAAAATTTCTCTTTTTTAGGTTAGCACTGCTGATACAACACTTTTCGAGGTACATTTTTATAAATAAAAAGTTGGTATAAAACGGAGAAATACGATTCGACAGATACAACAAGATATTCGTACATTCTTTCTCATAAAATAACAATGACTATATCTACGTCTGTACGACTACACTCTGTTCCACTTTGTGTGCCACTTTAATAATATGCAAGTTGATGTAGGCAGCTAGCAGGTGCGTAAAGCCAGGCCAACATCATGTTGTGATGCGAGTGAGAATACAAAATCGGTGGAGTGAAGGATATCTTACCAACACGCCTAATATGATAAGAATATATAAGAAGCAGATTTTAGGCTCATAATAAAGCAAGTACTACTTATTGTGTATCTGAAGAAAAGAACGAAGACGGAAGGAAGAGAAAGAAAGCGAAAGCAGTCAACTCAAGCCACACCAAAAGCTGGGTCTAGTCAAACATGCTCAATTAAACTGATAAACTTGAGGAAGAAAAGGGAGCATAGTACACACTGGAGGAAAAAAAGGACGAGATGAGAAAACGAAATCAGAGATCCACAAAATAGTAGACGCATAAGCATAATAGCACCAGTTCCCTGTATATAGTGATACTTTTTACTGGATTTTATCCCAGCTACCTTGTTCTTTCGGGTTCTATATTTTCTCATCTTTCCTTCATTTTTCTACCTTGAGGATAACAACTGGTAGGAGAATAACTTGACTGCACGTATAATTTTATGCTCGACCTAGTATAGTAAAGAGCATAGAGTACTCTATTTCCAGGTTTGATAAGGCATACGAACTTTTGTACGAATTCTCGGTATGTGTACTTAGAGACTGAGTCTTAAGCAACCAAGAAGAAAAGAGGGAGAGGAGAGAATATATGTGTAGAGAAGAAGTTGGCCTCGTTGATGCCATGACTTTATCTTCATTACTCTTTTGTCAAACGAAATCCAATCTCGTCTCTTGTGTGCGCTTCTTTTTCTCTGTCTTCTAAAGAAGTAAACTAAACTTCACTCTAAAGAAACAGTGAAGCGTAGTATCGTCATATCAGTATCATCATCATATTGTACGTTAAACTGCCTAAATAATCAACCACGACATGGCTTACTTTCTTTTTAACCGCTTCGTGCTTGTCTCTAAAACGTGTGCTTCTTGCCACGGAGATTGTCCAGAGACAAACTCTGCTGGGTATGCTATATTATTAAGTATATTGTCAAATATTGCCAGTTTTTAAAAAGGAAATATACTTTCACGCTAGCTGTATACTTACATTCCATACATTATCAATGTACTATATAGAGTTGGTTAGCTTTTTGCTGGAAGGCAAAGGTCGAAAATAGGTTAAGTGATTGGAATAAAAAAACTCAATTCTCTTAGCTGTGCTAGGTTTTTTATAAGTATCAAACAATGCGCATATTATTAAAATATGTTACACATTGTACCCAATATGATTGTACAGCTGCTGATGTTTAGCCTACATTTTCGAACAGCGAACGTAGAAAGTTAATTTAATCAAGCAATAGGTCTATAATATGGAGTAAAAATTTATTTTGCGCCGATAGTATTATTATGATCAGATGCTTTAAATTTTTTTAGCTGGATCTATAGACTAAATCATATAAAGCATTCAGGATTAGAAAACAGCATGCCATCAGCATAGGAGTAAGCTCGCAGAACACGCAAAATAACACAGGTTGCAACGAAATTAGATTTTTACCTGGACATGCTGGTCCTTCGTCAGAGTTGTCAGGACAATCTATTAGTTTAAAATCAAGGTTTTAAAGGGACATGTATGTTTCCAATGAAACTAAGCAGTTCCTCCGCTTAGTTTTATTGGAAATATATATTTCCTTTTATTACCTTGGTCAAAATCACACGCCCAGGAACTTGGAATGCACGTTCCCGATTCGCATTGAAACTCGCTTGTCGAGCATGCACCTGTCAAATAAACATAAACGGTAGATAACAAAAATGAAATGCAAAGGTAACATTGTAAACTGCCAACTGCAGCACAGATTATATAGTTACAACAAATTTACACAGATATCCATCATCCACATTGTCAAATAAAACATTCCCATAAACTACTCAAAGTTGAAGAGCTAACACTACTGCAATAGTTCCTGCGAGACAATAAAAATAGAGTAGATAATGAAATATACTGGTGCATATTGATAAGGATGAGACAAGATAACTAAATGATTAAAGCGCATACGCATAAACAACTCGTTCGACGCGACGCTGAGCATTCTAGATTGATTGTAAATGCACAATTATGCATTACTCGCAAATGAACAATATAAATGCAAATATACCGGTATCTTCTTAACTATTAGAAGCATATTTCTGACTGCAATCAAAAGAGTAGTTGTATTAGCTTTAAAGTTTTTCTTACCGTGTGTGGCCGTAACGGTTGTAAATGCTAGCGATATACATAGAGCAATGACAGTCTTCTGGAGTAGATTCATTGGTAACATTTTGATGCGGAAGGTAACGCGAGATCTTGCCATTGTTGACTTTCCTCGTTGATTTGTACACATTTTTGGTATATCAGTGGTTAAAAATTAATGCGGTTTTTGGTTTGGTGTAATGAGAATTGAATTGACTAGAACTGCTGTTTCAAGGAATTAGTATAGGTGCTGGTAAGTTGAGGACCTTCTCAGAAATTCACCTTTTTGTCCTTCAGATACATTATTATTTACATACAAATTGCTGTAATACTTGCACAGTGTGCTTCACCGCAATTATCAAAGTTCACAAAGTTCACGGTTTACAGTAAATACACCAACCGTTAAAAGTAATTTCAATAGTTATTGAATGCATAACATCCTGAATTCCAAAGTTGAAGAGAAAAAAACACTCCACACCTTTTTTTTGTTTCAAGTCCACTCACAGATTCATATATATACCTACTTAATTACACCTGCAGCACGTCAACATCAACATCAAATCATTCGGCTCAACAACCGGCACTTTTTTCCACATCAATAAGTTAATATCCCATAAGCAACGCGAATAAAATCCCGCTGTCTAAAGGTAGCACAAGGTATTAATTATATGCTACAAATCCACCTTGTCCCGTATTTGTATAAATACAGTGTACAACAAACCGTCTAACTCACTCACATGCAAGCGTATTTTAAGCAACCTGTGTATAAGGGTTGACTAGTTGCTTATTGCAATTCGCATAGTGAGAACCTCACAGGTAAAAGTGATGATATTAATAAATCCTGCTCAAACTCAGAAACACGCGACTTTTGGCAACTGTACAGAGAGTCACATCAAAACCGAACCACGACATAAATATCGTTCTGCCACCACCAAGTCAATTCATACTGTTACTGAGCTAGTTTTTACTTTTAACATTAGCCTTTTTACTCTTCTCTCTCCGTTTCGTTATTGGTTGAGCTGAGGGGTTTGTATCGTATCGTATGATCTCTTCTCATGAGCCCAACACAATGCACACAATTACATTACAATGCTGACTGCATAAAGCACGTGTACTTTTCTCGCTAATCGGTGCTCTTGGTATTGACGGTATGAATGAGTCAGTTTAGTTCAGTTTAATCATGCATTGAAAGAAGATGTGTGGAGACGGCAGAGAGCAATGGTATGAAGAATTGAATATTATTATTTTGGCAATTATTAAGCCTTCTTTTTATTCAGAAAACAGAAACCGGTATATCGTTTACAATAAATAACAAGCTCTTGGAGTTCTGTACAAAGAAAAACTGAAGTTGCAAGAAATATTGTATAATGATCATAAATAATAGAGAAGAGCTGAGCTAGCAGTTAGTTTAGTAAGTTTATCTTTTTGACAGAATGTACACACACTGGCGCACACACACACACACTCAAGAACGTTCATACATGAGAATTGATATATTATGCATGTATGTATATTGCAAATGTTGAGCCGGCAAATGAAAAGTCTCGAGAGTAGATGGTTTGATGAGGTTGTACGAGTGAACTGCACGTGTGAAGTAAAAGAGCAAACATTACTTGAGTTGCTGAAGAAGCACTACTTTAAGTATGAGATTTCAGATCAATGCATTCGGTTGAAGTTCAGTTTTCCCCGTTGTGCATCACTGTTTTGATAACGTCCTTCACAAGAACAAAATAATGTAAATACGAAATTTGTGGTTATTAGTCGGCTAAATTAATGTGATTCAAGTCTGTTCTGCAACAAAAACTTTTTTGTTCTTCGGAAGAGCCAATGACTAAAAATGCACACGCTTCCCACTCTGTGGAACAGTTGTGACTGAGCCTGAGTAAGCAGCTCTACCTCAATTTTTACGTCAAGCCGAGGAGAGGAGGAAATCGAGAAGTAAGGGGTCTTTTCAGAAAATGTGGGCTTTCAGTATAGACATTTTCTTCTAGGAGAGCCAGAAACCCTTTAGCTGTAGGTATACCAAACTGGATGATTCAAATTGATTAAACAAATAGCTATATACTTGCCTCATAGAACTTAGCATTTTGAGTATTAATGGATGCTCCGTCACTGAATTGAAGTAAATGAGCAAAAAGATTGTTTGGGGCGAACAAAGTAGGAAACGATGAGAATGACGGGTTCACTCAAGAGGTATTGGGTTAAGCATACATACATAACATGCAATGCATAGGAGGATGTTGTGTGTGCATAGTTTTATGCACGCATGTATAAAGAGGGAATTTATATGATATCGTACGATGTCCAATTGGCCAGTGGCGTATCTCATTCGTTTATCAAGGTTCGTTTTCATGCGTTCTTTTACGTTATCATATTCACGTATTAGTGCATTAGTGCATTTCTATACCTGCCATGATATTTCACCAGTATTCAATTAATCTTTTCACATGATTGTTCTTCTCACTCATGTTGAAATAGTCTGGAGTTTGATCATGGGAAAATTGAGAAATATATATGTTACTAACTAATTGGAAAATCATACTGAATTTTATCCGTCGATTATACTGACGGTGCCAAAACATGAAGTCTGGAAATTGAGAAACTGCTTTTCTGATCATGTAATACACAATTAAACCCGTTTAATAAGCATTTGTTGCAATCAGGAATCGAAGAGTTGATTAAAGTTTATACTTTGATGGAAGGAGCAAAGGGTCTTTAGCTTGATAAAATGGTACTGACAGAGTTTTAGCAAACATGTGTTAATATAACAAATTGAGGATAGGTTAGTTATCCACTTATTGCAGTTATACAGTCAATATTTGATAACCAATGCGAGAGTTCATTTCAGATTATATTTATTACTATTAAGTTTGTCTACCCCTGTGGTTTTCGATTTCTTATAGGATTAAACTGACTTTTTCTTGTTAAGTTGCACAATGATAGTATCAGAAGAAGACCTACATTTCATTTATCACAAACTGGAACTGAAGAAGTGATCAGAACATAAAGTTGTTGAATGACCTTTCTACTAGCATTTGAATGTTATGCAGCTGAATTTTTGCTTTATACATCCCAAGCTAGTGAAACCATGATGCCAAATAACTTAGACCCGGTGACTATCAATCAGAACTATGCTACCTACCTGCCTGCAACTGGTCCCGATATCTATACATGAAATTTTAATGGCAAATCGAGCAGTTAGTAACATAATGCCACATGCCATGCCGAAATCTGTCATTTCAAATGCCCCAATGTGTTTCCCAAAGATTTTTCATTTAGTCTGACTGAGGCTTGGTTATTTTATTACCTTACTGGTATAATGTTCAAATATTTGTATGTAATTGTTCGCGATGCCTCTGATTCTTCCTGAAAAGCTTGGTTCGGCTTGAAATCTTAATGTTGCATGTCGTACGAGAGTCAAACCGACCCCTCCGCTATCTGTCCCTCTACTTGTAAACTTATGCGAGAAGCCTTTTGGTATCCAAAAGTCGAAGTACAAGTACATAGATGGAAAGAAAATAAATCTTCACCTATTTGTTTGAATACGAAACGTTATAGTTGTTAGCATTAATCTTTTTTGAACAAAGGTAAAAAATGCAATATAACTTTCGAATTCACTAGCTAGATTTCAGTGAAGGAAATACATAGCAATAAGCAAAAATTTAAAACTAACTTATAACTTTTATATCTACGCTAACACAAATAATTTCTTATGATAGCTAAGTAATCAATTTGTTTTTGTTTCATTATTAGTTCAATCTTAATAAAATTTAATTAACCAAAAATATCAAAAGTAATTGCAACTGGAAAAAAATACGGTGACTATACATAAGCACGAACATATCCACATTTCACGAGCCATGACTCATGCATCCTCTTCTTTAGTGCTTAATGAGTTCATCAGATATCGCAATTTTTGGAAGAGGATGAGTAACCAGACAAACTTTACAGAATTCTTTATGCATTATAATGTAGTGTATAATGCTTTTCAATGACCTAAGTTCATTGTAACATTAATAGCATCAGAGAAAATATCAAGAATCGGTGATACCGATTTTTGTTCCGTACAAATGTATGAAATGGTAAGGCCAGAAAAAAAAGGACAAAGTAAAGCCTAAAAACTGAATACACGAGCGTCAGCTTGCGGAGAGTCTGTGCATAGTTACAGTCTAAACAGATTCTGGCAAAGGGTCGGTTGCAGCCGTAGCAAGTCTGTATGTTGTAAATAGATGTCAGCTATGTTTAGGTTACATAAACTCAACATTCTCTGCCGTTGCACTTCTTACATTTACCCGAGCATTGAGCATTATAGCAGTTCTAGATGACGTAGTAGACTATACATAGAGATGTAAAATGTATTAAATGTAATTAAATTGAAAAATGCATGAAACGATTTTTTTCACCATTAATGTTATATTGAATACATTTATTTCACGCAGCATAAAAAAAAGCATTAAACGTTATCTATGTTTAAAACAATATACCTGCAACGCAAACACCACCGAGTCAACGTAAATAAAACTCCCAAATTTATTTATTGTATTATGCCGTTTGTATATATTTGTGTAAAATTGAAAATTAAATTGAATGAAATCTTCACCTATATATGACTAAATGAGGGGCAAAAAGAAACATAACATGCATGTAGTAGAATTGATTTCCTCTTATTTCAGGATAAATCTGAGTTCATTGAAGGAAGTGTACATTTGCTTTCCTTTTATGTAGTTAAACACTTTGATTTCTTTTATTCCATTGATATTCAAGTTATATTTTACATGGTTTAACTGCACTTTACGATAGATACATGGAACAGTAATAGCAAGGAACCTCTGGACTGGAGTTAGGTACGAAGGGCATACTTGATACTCATGATAAATATATTAGATGGGTCTTCTTTTATAATGAATTCGTAATGATGGTTTAAGCAAGAGCACACAATGGTGAATAGCACAAAAGAAAAATATAAAGAACCCAACTGTTTGAATGTGCACAATGAAATCTACCTTTTAATGCGTTAAAGGGAAAAATAGGATATTGCACAAAGACACAGAGCTTGAATGATTGTCTGGAGAAAAATAGACCCGAATGAAGAAGATCTTAAGAAATATCTGTATGAATGGAAGAGTTTTATGCTAGGGGCAAGTGTGCCTGGATTGTGTACGGCTTAGTGCATCTAGAAAATGAAGACATTCATTATGCAACATGATTGTGACAACGATATCTTTTTACCTGAGTTTTAACAACCATCAGCTAGGGAAGAAACTGTATACGTATGTGTTAAAGGAGCAAAGAAGATTTTATGTCAGTTTGCATTTGGATTGAACATCTTGGACTGACAAACTATTTCGAAAATAATGTTTCGATATTTTACCACCTACTGAAAACAACTGCAATGCTGCAAAGTGGTCGAACTAAGAATAATTAACTACCTCGTCTCTTTATACACGTTTTAAAACCTTAATCGTTTGATTTTGTTCTCCACATCCTATTCGTGAGAAACTGACGATGTTTGAATTCAAGAGAGAGGTGGCTGAATGGTTATAAGATGCTGCAATACCTTCGTCTTACAACTTTATTAATGTTCATCTGAAGAAAAAGCAAATATAATCCTTACAAATATTTTGAGCTGATTACTGAACAATTACGCACAATACATACTTTGAAGAGCTTTACGAAGCATAAAATGTGCATTATAATATCACAATACAATGGAAACTGGATCTCAAAGGTTGCTTCTCCTTTTTATGTATTCTTTTTCTCATCTCTTGGAACTTCAAACAGTATTTTTAAGGAAAAGTGTTCAACGAACGATTTTCGTAAGTTCTCCTGTTTCAGTTGAACTAAAATTCAAGAAACAAATCACAAAAGTTCAACGGTGCAGGAAAATATTGAAAGGAAATTGAACTTCAAGACAGTCTATTATTATCATTCAATCAAGGAAACACACAGGTCCTGTTTATTTGGATTTGGAATTCATTCAAATCAAATAGAACGTTTTAAGAGTGCTTGTAATAATTTTCTTCCACCAATTGTAATCAAACCGAATATCCAACGAAAAGTAAGGCTTGGGAAAATGCAATCTTCTGTTAAGATGCTCGATGCTCCACGCAGCACATTCAGAAAGATGTATGACGACAGTTCTTAATAAAAATGTAAGCAGCGGACCTTATGAATTGCGTGGGCTGCACCTATTATATTGAACATTATGTAATCATACAGTAGATGGATACCTAAAAATAGGGACTCATTTCTGGGGCATACAATTAAATCACCGTATATAGGTTCTCATAATTTCTTTCAGTTCTTCTGCATTTTCTGCTACGTAAACGTTTTCGATGTATCGGAAAAATACAGTTTATATATTAATCCCACCCGTTTAGTTCCTACCAATTTCCTTTCTCCTCACTCCTACACAGAAATGTGTCTTACAGGGCAGTTATTTTTTTGAAGTTGAAAGGTAACATACACCCACACCTTCATATCTTCCAATATCTCCAATGTCTCTATTCATATACGTTATTTTTTCTTGGCCTTTTTGGCATTTCAATTTTTTATGCAGATAACTTTTCGTTTACTATTTCAGAAACAACTTCAACGTGACATTAAACATTAAATAACCTAAGATTGGTATTTATAAATACTTTTAAATGCGTAGTATGCATATTTATATAGAAATACTGTAAAAGACGTGCATGTGCAAAGGCTTCCATCTATCAATGCATTTTATCGTAAAAAATAGCAATATACTTTTCACATGGTGTAATTAATTGTTGAGAAAATACTTCATTCAGTAGTATCCATCATTATTATTGCTTTCATTCAAAATGGAGATGTCTACCAATACCCCTATCAACCTACTACTAAAAACAATTAAAACCTCAAAAATGTAGCCTCCCCACCTTTTCCAAACATGTTTAAAAAATTCGTTTATTTTATTGCGCTGAAGCTAACATGCTACCAAGAGCCGACCCATCACATAACAGTTTTTACGCACTTTACTCTTTTGAACGAGGTGTAAACTGCTTCAATAAGGTTTTCTGCTGGTTCCATTATGATTTAGTTAGGGTACTGAATCTTTTTTATTTTCTCTTTTAACTTCCCTTCGTTTGTTCGTTTGTGAACTGAATAATAGCTATCGTCTGTCCGGTTGTATGATAAGATTACGCCTTGCGTATTTTGCTGACCATTCCAGCTTTCTCCTGAAAATTCTGTCCAGCCATCCAAGGATGCTAATGATAATGAACGAACGCACAATCTTCTTGTGGAACTCTCGGGGGAATTTGTTTATGGGTTTTAAATTTGGTCCATGTTTTTCTGTTTCCTTGAGCTAAGGGCATAACTCGACGAAAAAGTATATGAAGTAACAAGATTGTAAACAATTCAAGGGGCCCATGCCCGCATCGTTTTCTCTACTATATGGGCCCAGTGACTGACATGACGTGATCGTCTTCATCTAACAAGAAGAGGAAATTAACATGGCAAGATGAATGCAATCCTATTATCTTCAGACATAAAATACGACAGCAGACTTCTTTGCTAACCGAGAGGTCCAAACCACATGTACTATTTAAGGGTGTGCTACACGCAGCAAACATTTTATGGATGCCAAGCTACTGGAATTCGTGAAGAGAAATAGAACGCAATGTGAACAGGAAACATGGTAAAACAACCGAGCCAAGGAGAAATGATGAGAATTTGATGACGTTAGTGATGTGATGAGTATTAAGAAAAACAAGTCTGGTACTTTAATAAATAATTTAATCAGTTTGCTCGTAGTGCTTATTAAATTGACTAGATTACTTTACAAAGATCAAAGTTAGAGATTGAGGAGTAGTGCCGTGGTATAATCAACAATGGTGGACAGGATACTACCAAAGGTTTGTGGGCTGTAAGTGAAGAATGGTTCAACTTTGGTCACAACTAATGGGCAGGCTTTCAACTGCCTTCTTTGCAATTTGCTTGTTAGCTGTCTTTTCCAATAGTATCTAAATTCCATTGAAGATTTCAAAGGGAGTTCTGACAAAAAACTGAGGAGACATATAAGAGCGAGAAGGACCGCAGCATCTAAACTAAAGCTCAGGTAGACCAGCAATGGCATTACATTTAACATGGTTAAAGTTGTGTACCAGAGTGCAACCGACAAGGCAATCCCGACACCGATCAAAGTTGGCACATAGTAGTAAGTATTAGTTGTACCGCTGATGGAAATCAGATAGATGGTCAAGTATAGCTGTCGATTCCTTTTAAATTTCACCTCCGGCATTTTCCTTCGGGTGGTGAAAAATTCAGAGTTAAACATTGGGAACGAGTCAGTAATTTTCTTAGATTCTATTTGATATTCATTTTCTCTGTCAAACGTACAGGGCAGAAGACACTTTAAAGCTGAGAGATAGGACAATACGTCGAGCAGAACGAGAAGGGTTATGACAAGTGCCATGAAAGTATATGACGTTCCAACAACTAGTGAAGTTAGTCTGACTTGATAAACAGTTAGAAATGGAAACACTGTTGAAATCATCAAGTTGAAGGGAAAGCTGTCCCAAACCAGGGAGAAAATAGCGGCACAAAGCGGAACAAGGTAAATTCCACCTGTAATGCAATAAATGAGGAGTTCGTCCAGATGAATTCCTCGCCATTGAAGAACATCATCTAATTACAAAAAGAGGCTGACCTAAACACTTGGATTTTTTAAATTTGCAATTGTAACAGAAAGTATAACACATACCTTGGTATACGTCATGAAGTACCGCAAAGAGTTCACTATACACTTGATGCCAATTGGACACATCATACGTTGTGTGAGTTGAAGCAAGCGAGAGTGTAATGGTAGAAATAACAAGAATATTAACAAGAAATCCTTGCATAACTTCTGGCTTTGGAATACTGTTCCGCATTTCGTGTTGTTGTTGGAACATGTTGTAGAAGCAAAATATGACTGCGGACACTCCAAATGCGTTGCGAAAGTATTCAGTAGCTCGAAGTGGCAATGGTTTCGTTAGAGGGTTTGGTAAAAATGTTCTTTCCCAATGGTTACAAATCATAGTATCACGAAGTAAAGGAAATTTTCGAAAGAAATACTGAAAATATCGATGGGATACTGCAGCCGCCCTTAAGCAGCCAAATCCCCAACTAAATTTCACTGTCACCACCATCTTAACATTTAATTAAACCGTTAGCAATTCCTCGAGTTTTATTAGTTAGTGTAAAAAATACAGGTGAAAGTCGCGTCTTTCAACTGGTTTTCTGTGCTGATTTGAAATTGACTAGAATATGCTTTTATGATACAAATAGTCCACTAGTATTGAAATTAGTTACCAAATTCCAGACAAAATAATTTGCTTGCTTGTAATTTTGGGGGATTATTACGCACCGACTGTGAATTGCGGCAAATGTTCAGGTAAATTTACTGCAATCACTCCAAATTACAGAAAGGTAAATTATGTAATTTCTCTCCCTACTTCAATTTAGTTTTGGATCCCTATCAGCTTAGGGATAGGGTATACTAAATTATATTTTCTACGTCGAGGTAAGGGATCCTCTTACTTCACTGTTATTTCATGAGGTCATATTCCTACATTTCCAACCTGCTGAAAGTGTTTTGTTACATTATTAGCTTCGGTTTGAATTTTCAGTACATAAAAGAAAATTCCACTTAAAAATATCATGCTGACAAAGCCCTTCTTAAATTTCACATGTTCATGTAATTACCAGCATTTCGTATTATTTCCCAAATTAGATTACAACCAATGTAATAACTCAATTGCAAAGGTAAAAATAGACGAGGGCTTAATTCTATCACGAGAGTGATTATATGGCCTGCTACTAGTTTCAAATATCATAATATATTATATATATAATATTGATTTGGACAACAACGATATATCATCGGCTAGTAGTTTTCATACTGGGGAGTAGTAGATGAAACGTTGAAAGCGGAAAAGCTAATTAAATATTGTGTGAGTACAAATAAAAATGTTACTTTCATTTGGTTTACTATTGCATATTCCCGACATTTGATCTGGTTTCTTTTTGGAAGGGAGCCAGAGGCTGGAAAAGGATTACAAAATAATAAAGCCAACAAGAGCATTCAATTCATTTCATAGTCAACTTTTGACATACAATATACTTTTGGATAAATAAGTATTATACAATACAAAAGCAAAGCTAGTTTGAAAAGGATTTCAATTCCATTTTTTTGTTGGAGAAAGGTAAAGGATTGAAATAGGCTTGGAAAATTGAGCAGTTAAAATTAAGTACACTAAAACTCTATCCATAAAATCATATTGCTTCAGGCACCATTATGGGAAAAGGAGGTAGGGAATCGAGATGTTAAAACTGAAATCTGAATTGAAATTTCCAACTTGTCCCCATGATGTTTTTCTGCGCCTGCTGTTGTGTTGTCTGCGAGAAATGCGGATTTAATTCTTTTTTATTTCATATTCATACCTTAAGCCGCTTATTAATATTAGAAGGAAGGGATCACGAGCAATAATGGATTCTTTGCTCTTTTATATGTCCTTTCCTTACCTTTCTTTTGCTATAAATCATTTTAATATGATGTGGAGAATGTGAAGTTTGCTTTGCATGTTTCTGCCGTGTACAGAGCACACATGTATGAGGAACATGACATCCGTCCTAAAAAGTTATCTCAGTTACCCATCGCAAATCACTGTCACTGCTGCTCTCGGATTAAAAAAGGCTTCTGTTCTGAAGTCTTCCCTTCAACTGTCATCATTACCTACCCTTCCTCATTCTGAAGCCTGACATAATATTTCACGTCGAAATATGTCCGCCTTTTATACTACGCCGCATTATACTTAACCAGCAACTCTCCAATATCTTGCTATCATCAAGCTTCTGAGCTGGATTTTTACCTGACAGATTGCTCGTTTAATTGAAAGAAATTGGTATCATATCTCGAGCAAAATCAAATGCGTAGCAGGCAGGCAAGCTATTCCACACCCCCGATGATCAAATCTTTCGACCCTTTTGCCGTGCTTGATGCTATTGATGGAATCTGAAAGAAAATGAATGTAAAATTGGAAACCTGAGAAATGACTCCGGTTAACAGCCTTTGTCATATTTTGAATCTAACCTTTCATAATACTAGTTTGCACACTCTTATTAGCTCCAGTTTCTCTCTCTCATTCATTTCAAGCAGTTTTTAGAACCATTGTTACTAACAAGCCAGTTTAAATGAGATCTTCATATTGATATTATGCTAAGCCACAATTTCAACTCCATACATCTTGTCATGATAGTGATTACTCCGATATGGCGTGTTACATTACACCGTATAATATATATGTTCCTGAGCTTGATGATTTCATCTCAAACAAAACTTTTTTTACAGGAGCACTTCTAGAATAAAGTTCCTATTTCAACAAAAACTCGAGTGAATTCGATACGGGAGGCAATTATATTCCAAGTTTTTAATACGTGAAGCAAGTACTCATACTCATGTGGAGTGTGTGTGCCGACTCCCTTTCTCTAATCAGCATGGGCTTCTTTCCGGACATAAAAATCAATGATGATATACGAGATCTTTATCATATTCCAATTGACGGAGATGATCATAGAAAGATGATGCTTCACTGCACTTTAGTAAGCTTGTTTTCAGCTTGTTGTTCGTCACCAATTTTGTACTGGTGCCATACATAAGTCACAAGTTTATATGGTATCATTATTAGCGTCAATAGCCACAGGCTCATTTGCACATCACAAATAATGCCGTTCTAAATCGACCTAGCTTTTTTGAATAGCGACTCCCTTTTTAAAAAATAAAATTGGGCAACCAGTGGTACACATGACCAATGTTGTGGAAACAGGATGAATTTATAAAATCTTCCCTTTACAAGTGAAACAAAAAATTCATCCCTTCTGGCTAGTAATGCACGAAAAAAGGAGTTAGTCAAAAGGAAAAGTGGTTTGTATACCATGAATTCGTAATGGATCATCATCCTCCTCCAAAATCCAACTAACCAAATGAAAAGGAGTTTGATATATGGTTATCCAGGGTTTAAATTGAAATGTAGATCAGTCAGAAAAGCCAACACAATCATTGATGTACGTAGTGTGTATGAGAAAATCAGGGGGAACCTTTTGTATTATGATGATTATTCTTTCAACTTTTTATGAGATGACAGAAAGGCGCAGAGCCACGAGGATGATCAAAAGTCCCCCTTTCATAATACTTGATATTGGAATGTGGTATGGAATACAGATGAACTGGAAGATTCAAATGAAGTTCCATTTCCATTGCCAACTATGAAGCTGTAATACCTGTAGCACATCATGGTAGCAAATGAAAACAATGAAGCAATTCATTAATTTTCCGGCTCTTTATACTTTTTTGTCGCAAAGAATTTTGCCCGAATTCCCAAATGCCTTCTAGTACAAAAGTAAGGCTTTGTTACAATGAATTATTGACATTCAGCAGAAACGGGTAGCAAAAGTAGCAATTCGCTTGGATATGTAAAAGGAACCCAATTAGAAATGTCCACTGGGCTTTCTGAACTTTGTCGTATATAATTTTCTAGCCCTAACCTTGCACATCGTTTGACTTTCGGTTCGGAAACATCAAAAATATAAAGGTCTGTATGTTCAGATAACTAAAGTCTACAGAACATGATTACATTGATTGTAAGTTACTAGTTCGCAATTGAGTTGATATCTCAGAGGATTAATAATGCTTATGGAACTGCAGATGAAATTTGGTCGATCGCTCCGGATTAGAATATTCAATGTTTTAAGTATCATACTAGAATATTGTAGCAGTACGTAGTGTTGTGTGCTACTCAGGATTATATTCTCTCGATGGAGATTATTTTTGGCATTATACAGTTTCACTACATAAAAGCTTACATTCGCTTTGGTTCCAATGTCTTAATCAAAGTTCAATTTTTTAGCCGCCTTCCTTTGTACAATTGCACTTCCGACTACGCATAATGCATACATCCGGTAGTGGTCATGCTGACAGCCTTCCACTCTCAATCGACACCTCAGCTATTGTCCTCTATCGATCACTCTCTTTATATCTACTCTCTCGACTCGCATGCATGATCAATCACTCACGTGATGCATATTCCTGATCACTTATACACATATATGAATGGGTGTAAGGTAACATACACCATACAACAGTGCTCTGTCTATGTTCATAATCTTATATGCTCTCTCGTGCGCCTGACACCAATCTTCTCTATAATAATCGATGACTATCATAATGGTTCCATAACTTAATAACTGGAGCTACCACTACTCCGACTACTCATGAGCAACTCGAGTGCTCTGATACCTAATACACACGCGTACTCTAGCGTCCACATGATGAAGCTCTCCTGATCACTCTGCACACTATGACTGAGAATATTAATATATTTGTCGCGAGAATATTCAGCTCCACTGCACCATAAGTCTAACCACTCGCTGAATATCCGTGCAACCCCTTATCACCATCTGCTACTGTTAGAACATCCTTCACTCATCATCTAGCGCCGCGCTAACTCCTGAGTCTCTCTTCCCACTAGCCACTCTCCCTTGTTTCACTGCCTGGCCTATCGCGTGCTAGGCTAGAATCAGGGCCTGTCTCACGCAAAATTCACCGCTCCTTCGGTCGCCATTTCGACATCTGTCCTCTATGCGCCGTGGAGTGAAATGATGCATCGCCGAGGACATTTGCAACTCACACCGCCACCTCGCGATCGAGATCTTTCTTCATCCAGCAGCATCCGACTCTCTCTGTATCTGTCCTTCTGTTTGAATAGTGTCAAAAACGAGAAACGTAGCATAGAAGATTGCTCCAATCAACTTTGCTATCTGTGGTTTATGATGTTGATAAAGCTGCATTTTGCTCCAGTTACTTCCTACACAGACAATGTCGCTGGTTTGTATCATCATACAATAAGGGGGTATTATCATGTTGTTTATGTAAGCAGTAGTGGAGCAACTGGTTCCTGTTTAACTTTCAGAACACATCTTAATAGGATTGCTTTTAACATGTATTCTTTTACCCTCCCACTACTCTCGCTTAATTTCAATTTGCGGAAGCCATTTCCATACGGCTGTGCAGGCTTCCTCTCAGTAGGACTCCAATGAAATACATTTTTGATGTAATAAGCCACATTTTATTGCGTCATTTCCCGTTTTTCTGTTCCAAAAGTATTGATGCTATACATTTTAAATGTAATGTCAATGACGTCGCAGCAGCTTTTCGTTTCACAATGTTGTCTTCTGGAAGTGACTCATTCACGTAAAATTGCTTCTCTCAACAAAAGCGCAGTAATAAAACACAAGTGCGCTGTTCCCATTAAATTCCATTACGCCCATCAAAACTAAGAATGCAGACATTAGGAGGCTACTGACACTAGAATTGTGACGCTGTAAAATTTTCAATGCATATTTGTGTGTAATAATTGTCATTTTTTAAACTCTGGCAATAACTTGGAGACATCGTCCCTACTATATTCAATCAATTCGTTACAGAACGCGTGACTGCACGGGTTGGTGAGAAAACCACAACTTGATTACCAGTAGCAGAACATGCAAAGAGCAAGTATACATATTTAAAGATAACAATATTTAGATGGATGAAACATGCGACAGCTTTTGTGGAACCCTTTCCCTTTTATTACTTCCAAATCATATCGACACTGTGCATGATTGTGAGAATAGAGAATGACCCTGACAAATTTAGGAATATTGTTGTAGCAAACTTGAACGGAAAGAGTGCATAACAATAAGTAAGAATCGGAAGTTATTACATTAACCATGTTTGACACATTCTATCATTGGAAAACAAGGATGAACTGATGAGCAGCTCTTTCTTTATTTATTCAACTCTGTACCGATCATGGATCCTTTTCTTATAAGCCGACAGTAGTTTGAAATCCAGATCAAAGTGAATGAAATATGAGGGGCAGTACATCATCAAGTCTATATGGCACGGATAAAGTGCACTAACATCAAAATATCATATTATCATACCCCAAACAAAAGTATGATGGTGCAACTAATCATTCATTACTGTCTTGCTTCTGTATTTGCACACCTGCATTCCTTCTGGAGAAAAGTTTCAAAGTATGTAGTCCAGGAAGCCCCTCTCAAACAAAGTGCATTTTACCACAAAACCAAAAACCATCACACTTTGTTGTATGCACTCCATACTTTCAATTATTAATGGCTGCGGGTAAGGATTAAGGGGAAATATATGAGAATGTGCATGCTATATTTTGACTGTAACATGACTTTGAGTAAACGAAAGCCATTTCCTAATTAATTACTTTCCTCATTTCCTCTGCCAAAAAGTTACTCTTACCTTGCATTTCGTGGAAATATCCTTCGTTACACCGGTAACATTGCAAACGGGACAAAGTTGAAATAACGAAAGTCTCAATTTTCATCTCGTCGTTCTCTCCAAAGAATTTGAGGATTTGCAAAAACGATTCATTTCCTCACTTTTCTTCTCCTATTGCCAATTTGATGATTGGAAAATATTTGCATGTGGAACTCGCATTTGATTGTATAGAAACTATGAATGTGACAAACACACAGATGACATTCTTTTTAAAGGGTTGATATTGCGTTATGAATGGTTGCCCTGCCGTAAACGTAGTGCATGAATGAACATACTTAGCACACGGAAGGTAATTGCCTCTTAAACAAATCACCACAAATGGTAATTTAAAACGTATAATAAATTATACCCATCAATGTGACGAGATTTTATTGGATATCTATGCCAAACCTCAAAACAAAATTATGGTGATGAGCAATAAATGGCTCTTACTGAGAAAAGACTGAACATGAACGGAAAGGATGTAGATAGTAATTCAAACCATTTTTCTTTTCTTTAAGTTATTTAAAGTCGAACATTTGATACCATCTTGAGCTGGTCCATATTCAGATATATATTATTCTCATTACTATATACCCATATCAATCTCTTTAATTCAAAACTTTTAAAAAGTAGGTCTAGTCTGATGGCAAGAAAAAGTGGCTTAATAATTGTAAATTTTCAGTGCACAAAAGTAAAAACAGAATTTTTCATTCCTGGAATCTAGTTCACCGACATTTTTTTTCAGAGGTTAGCAATGTATATTCCTTTCCCTTCATTCAGAGTCGGTTTGCCTTTTCTGACTATATACTTTTTAGATGAGCAAGTAGACGTTATCTACTTCAAAGGCTTCCATTTCTCTTTTATCGAGTAGTCAGTCTACTCATTCCATTCAAATACTTTCCCTTCTGAAGAATAAAAGATATTGAGAAATCAAAAGTGATGCAGATACTCTTTTTAAAAAGTGCAGTCCATAGAATATGCATATGTATATTCAATATGTAGATGCGGAATTATTATAAGTATGCAACCAACCATATTGTTGCCTATACAA